>PVIW01017411.1:0-14096 GCA_004026585.1 Noctilio leporinus
CTGGAGGGATTGATTTAGTTGTAATCCTATCAATCTGTGATCCACCACCAGGTTCAGATGGGGTGACAGACCAATTTAGTTGTAAGTCAATAGATCAGCTACCAAACTCAGGCCCTGCTAGGGTAGACAGAGAGGTTTAATTGTAATCCAATGGATCAGCCAGCAGCTCAGGTGAAGGCTGGTGGGACAGATTCAGATGTAATTCAATGAATCTGTGATCAGCCACCAGGATCGGGCTCCACTAGGCTAGGCAGCACGATCAGATTGTAATCCAATGAATTTGTGATTAGCCACCAGGCTGAGGTGGGGCTGGACTCAACTGAAAGTTTCTATTGTAATCCAATGTGTTTGTGGTCACCCGCCAGGCCCAGGGGTGGGACAAACCAACTCAGTTGTAAACCAATGGATCCACAACCAGTCACCAGGCTTGCATACCACTAGGGGTGGGGGCGGGGGTGGGGGGGGGGGCTGACTGACTGACCCAGCTGTAAGTCAGAAAGTTGCCAGGCCCATGCACTGCTAGATGAGAGATACCTCTTCAGGTGCCAACCATTGTATCTGTGCTCAGACAGGATAGGGTAGGAGAGGTTTATTTAGATGTAAATCAAAGGGTTGTGAACAGGCACCAGGCTCAGGCACCACTGGGCGGGGCAGATTGCTTCCAGTTGGTGAGGCTATGACTACCCTCATACGAAAGCAGCTTGGTGCAGGGCAGTCCACCCAAAGTGTGGGCAATGGGTCAGCACTAGGACCTTCACAGCTGCTTTCCCACTTCTCTTCTCCAAGCCACCACCACAAACTCTTCCCATGTGTCTCTAGTCCTCTCTGCCCTCCCTCTGCTGGAGTCAGGGTAGGTGGGTGCCTATGTATTTTCATTATGGTCACCCTCATTGTTCTCTGTCCTTAGCACTCTCTTAGGCTAGTAAACTCCACAGCTTTCTGCCCTTCTCAGCTGGATGCTGGTCTACTCTCTGCTGTGTTACTGTAGGATGGGATAACCAGCTGGGGGACCAGAACTCACCCTTCTCAGGTGGAGCACCTGGCTATGTTCCTTTCACTGCTGCCTCCAGTGGGGGCCCAGCCAGCCCTCCTCTCACATTTCTGTGATTCCCACCAGTCATGTTTTGATGAAGCGTCCTCTTCTCTTCTGTCCATGTTTATAGGACTTCTTTCCAGCTGGTGTTCTGTTGGTAATTCCAGCTGAATTTTTCTCCAAAAAGCAGTTCCAGATGTGACCTGGGAGGAGATTGGCGTAGCTTCATTTACTCCTCCGCCATTGTGCCAAAACCATCTCCTGTTTTTTGTTTGTTTGTTTGTTTGTTTTTTAAAGATTTTATTTATTTTTCAGAGAGAGGGGAAGAGAGAGAGGCAGAGACAGAGATAGAGATAGCAATGTACGGTTGCCTTTCACCTGCCTCCATCTCCTGTTTTATTTTTAAATACCTTTTTTATTATTGTTCTAGTTCTGTTGTCCCAATTTTCCTCCATTTATCTTCTGTTTGTTTCTTTTTTAAGTGTCCATCCTCATAAATGTGAGGTAGTATTTCATTGTGTATGTGTCAGTAAAGATGTTGAATATATTTTATATGCTTATTGGCCATTTATATTTCTTTTTTTGAATAATTATCTGTTCAAATCCTTTGCCAATTTTAATTGAGTTTTGTTTTATTGTTATTGACTTACAGAAATTCATTATATGTTTTATTTTTAGTTATCCTTTATAAAAATTAAAAATAATTTTATATATATATATATATATATATATATATATATATATATAGTTGTTACATTCATATTATTCCCCCTTTGCCCTCCCCTTCTACTCCCTTCTTATCCCCCTCCACAGTCAAACCCATGTGTTGTTTGTGTCCATGGGTCACAAACAGTTCCTTGACTACACTGTTCCCCTTCCCCCTTCCTTGCCTCCTTCTCCCCCTTCCCCACCCCTCCCCACTATACACTGAAAGTGTGTTCCCTGTATTTGTGTCTTTGGTTCTGTTTTGTTTGTTCATTAGTCTCCTGTGTTAAGTGAGAACATGTAGTATTTAATTTTTGCTGCCTGGTTTATCTCACTAAGCATGATACTGTCCATTTCCATCCATGCTATCACATATGGTAGGAATTCTCTCTTTCTTTCTGCTGCATGGAACTCCATTGTGTAAATGTACCACAATTTTTTGACCCATTCATCCACTGAAAAGCACTTAGGTTATTTCCAGCACTTGGCTATTGTAAATAGTGCTGCTATGAACATAGGGTTGCATAGGTTCTTCTGAATTGTTGTTCCAGGACTCTTTGGGTATAATCCTAGCAGTGGAATCATTTCTACTTTTAGTTCTACTAAAAGGGCAGTTCTACTTTTAGTTTTTTGAGGAAATTCCATACTGTCTTCCATAGTGGCTGCACTAGTCTGCATTCCCACCAGCCATGCACCAGGGTTCCCTTTTTTCCACATCCTTGCCTGCACTTGTTGTTTGTTGATTTGTTGATGGTGGCCATTCTGATAAATGTGAGGTGGTATCTCATTGTAGTTTTAATTTGCATCTCTCTGATGGCTAGAGATGTTGAGCATTTTTTCATGTGCCTGTGGGCCCTTTGTATGTCTTCCATGGAGAAGTGTCTGTTCAGGTCCTTTGCCTATTTGTTAATTGGGTTGTTTGTCTCCCTGGTGTTTAGTCATACTAGCTCTTTAGATATTTTGGAGATCAAACCCTTGTCTGGTGTGTCATTAAAGAACATGTTTTCCCACATGGTTGGTTCCATTTTTATTTTCTTGATGTTTTCTTTAGCTGAGCAGAAGCTTTTTAGTTTGATGTAGTCCCATTTGTTTGTTTGTTCCTTTATTTCCCTTGCCTTGGGAGATATTTCAGTGAAAATTTTGCTGTGTGGGATATCAGTAGTTGTTTTGTTTTGTTTTTTTTTTCTTTTATCTACTTTTTACTCTAGGGCTTTTATGGTGGCTCTGCTTATGTTTAAGTCTTTTATCCATCTTGAGTTTACTCTGTGTATGGTGTAAGTTCATGGTCTAGTTTCTTTCTTTCTTTCTTTTTCTTTTTTTGCACGTGCCTGTCTAGTTCTCCCAGCACCACTTGTTGAAGAGGCTATTTGCATTCCATTTTATTTTCCTTCCCCCTTTGTTGAATATTAGTTGCTCATAGAGTCCTGGGTTTATTTCTGGGCTCTCTATTCTGTTCCATTGATCTGTTTGTCTATTCTTGTGCCAGTACCAGACTGTTTTGGTTACTATGGCTTTATAATATAGTTTGATACGTGGTATTGTGATTCCTCTGACTTTGTTCTTCTTTCTCAGGGTTGCTGTAGCTATTTGGGGTCTCTTTTGATTCTATATGAATTTTTAAGTGTTTGTTCTAATTCTGTGGAATATGATGTTGGTATTTTAATAGGGATTGCATTGAATCTGTAGATGGCTTTGGGTAATATGGACATTTTAATGATGTTATTTTTTCCCAACCATGAACATGGTATGTGTTTCCATTTATTTGTATCTTCCTTAAGTTATTTCTTCAGTGTTCCATAGTTATCTGAGTACAAGTCCTTTACTTCCTTGGTTAAGTTGATTCTTAAGTACCTTACATTTCTTGTTGCTATGATAAATGGGATTTATTTTCTGCTTCTATCTCTGATATTTCATTATTGGTGTATAAAAATGCCTTCGAGGACAAATACCATATGATCTCACCCATTACAGGACAATAATGAACAAAACCAACAACAAGCAAAACAGAACCAAATATATGAATACAGTGAATAGGCCTTCAGTGGTCAGGGGGAAGGTTGGGGGGAGAGGGAAGGCAGAGGCAAGGGAGGGGAGCTGTTTAGACAAGAACCTAGTATAAGGGAACCATGGACATGGACAACAGGTGGGATTGACTTTGGGGGGAATGGGTGGGTGGGGAGGGGGACAGAGGGGAGCAAAGAGGGGATGGATGTAACACAACAACAATAAAAAAATTTTTTAAATAAAAAAAATGCCTTCAATTTCTGGATATTGACTTTGTATTCAGCTATTTTGCCAAATTCAGTAATTAGGTGGAGTAGTTTTTAGGGACTCTATAGGGTTTTGTAGGTACACTATCATGTCATCTGCAAATAATGACAGTTTGATTTCCTCCTTTCCAATTTGGATACCTTTGATTCCTTTTTCTTATCTGATTGCTGTGGCTAGAACTTCCAAGACTATGTTGAATGGAAGTGGAGAAAGTGGACACCCTTGCTTTGTTCCTGATCTTAAGGAAACACTTTCAGTTTTTGCCCATTGAGTATAATGTTTGCTTCAGGTTTCTTGTATATGGCCTTTATTATGTTGAGGTATGTTCCCTCTATCCCCATCTTACTAAGGGTTTTAATCATAAAAGGGTGCTATACTTTATCAATGCTTTTTTCAGCATCTATTGATAGGATCATATGATTTTTGTCTTTCATTTTGTTTATGTGGTGTATTACATTTATTGATTTGCAAATATTGAACCATCCTTGTATCCCTGTGATGAATCCCACTTAGTCATGGTGTATAATCTTTTTCATATATTGCTGGATTCGGTTTGCCAATATTTTGTTGAGAATTTTCACATCTAAGTTCATCAGAGATAGTGGCTTGTAGTTTTCTTTCTTTGTTGGGTCTTGAACTTGTTTTGGGATTAGAATAATACTGGCCTCATAAAAAGAGTTTGGGAGTAAAAGAATTTTTAAATTTAATCTTTATTGTAATTTTTTTTCATTTTCATTACCTTCATACCCCTTTCCCCCCAGCAATCACCACACTATTGTCCGTGTTCATGATTCCTTTTTCCTTTTTGTTGAAATGGCTGGTTTAAGCCTCTCATTTTTTAAAGTTTTATTTATTATTTTTAGAGAAAGGGGAAAAGAGAGAGGCAGGGAAGGAGTGAGACATCGATGTGTGGTTGCCTTTCACCTGCTTGCAGTTACAGACCTGGCTGGAGACCTGGTTGGCAACCTGATTATGTGCGCTGGCTGGGAATCGAACCAGTGACCTTTGGGTTCCCAGGCTAATGCCTTATACACTGAGCCACCAGCCAGGGCTTAAACCTCTAATTATTTTATGTAACAGAACTACCAGAAAACAAATTTTGTGCCTGGTAGTAGGATATTTCCATTTAGAAAGTGGCATAGGGTTAATGTCTGAATGAAAACTGGAAATTTGAAAAACCTTGAGGAGACTTTTCATAAAAGCCCAAAGGGCATTGAGCAGAGTGTTAATAAAAGTTTAAAGGGCTTCAAGGAGGTAAGAGCTTACTGGAAAATAAGGAAAATGTCATTAAAAGGAGACCATACTTTTGTAGTGGCATGAAATGTAGCAAAACTGTCTTCCTCACTAATGTGGATAATAAGAAATGTGCCTAAGAACTCAGTCATCTGGCTAAGACTGTTTCTTGACAGGCTCCTGAAGGTGGCATCTGGCTTCACCTAAGTCCTATAGAAAAAATCTGAAATGAAGGAAATGAACTAGAGAATGAACTATTCAGTTTTCAAGTCAGATTTAGAGGAATTATAAATAAACCAAGACTTTTTGGGTTCAAAAATAAAACTGTTTCCTATGTTCAATCTCTCCTAGCAAAAGATTCTCAAATGTAAGAAAGAGCCTCAGGGCAAGAGTCAAGTCCAGGAGGACATTGTGAGATCCTTTTTTAAGACATCAGAGAGATCAAAAGTGGTACATCACAGGCCCTTTCAAAGAACAATAAACCATCCAACAATTTTTTAATGATATTAATTAAAATTTTTTTTATTATTGACATTATTACAGTTGTCCCCATTTTCTCCCCTTGTCCTGCCTCCAACTCAGTTCCCGCTTCCTTCACTCTGGTCATCACCACACTGTTGTCTCTGTCTGTGAGTTATGCATGTATGTTCTTTAGCTAATCCCTTCATCTTCTTTCATCTGGTCCCCTAGCTCCCTACCCTCTGACCCTCTGACAGATATCAGTATGTTTCATGTGTCCAGGCCTCTGTCTATATTTTGTTCATCAATTTATTTTGTTCTTTAGATTCCACATATGGTACTTATCTTTCTCTGACTGGCTTATTTCACTTAGCATAATAATCTTCAAGTCCATTTATGCTGCCTCAAAAGGTAAGAATTCCTTCTCTTTTATGACTGCATAGTATTCCATTGTGTAAATGTACTATTGCCTTGTTATCCACTCATCTACCGATGGGCACTTGAGCTGTTTCCAGGTCCTGGCTATTGTAAACAACACTGCTATGAACATGGTGGAGGGTGGGCATAGAGTCTTTTAAACTGGTGTTTTGGGATTCTTAGGATATATTCCCAGGAAGTGGGATTTCTGGTTCAAAAGACAGATTCATTTTTAACTTTTTGAGAAAATTTCATACTGTTTTCCACAGTGGCAGCACCAGTCTACATTCCAACCAACAGTACCCTAGGGTTCCCTTTTTTCTAGATCCTCATCAGCATTTATTGTTTGTTGATTTATTGATGATAGCTATTTTAGCAGGTGTGAGGTGATATTTCATTGTGGTTTTAATTTGAATCTCTCTGATGAGTAGCAGAAGAAAACATAGGCAGTCAAATCTCAGCCATCTCTTGTAGTATGGGAAATAAAAGAAAAATAAACAAATGAAACTACATCAAACATAAAAGCTCCTGCATAGCAAAGGAAGCATAAACAAAACTGAAAAGGGAACCCACTGTATTGGAGAATATATTTGCCAATGATACATCTGATAAGGGGTTAATTTCAAAAAAATATAAAGAACTTATACAACTCAATACCAGAAAAACAAACAATCCAATTAAAAAATGGGCAAAGACCCTGAATAGACACTTCTCCAAAGAGGACATACAGTTGGCCAAAAGGCCTATGAAACAATGTTCAACATCATCCAATGATCTTAATAAGATGTCTAGGAGGTCTTCTGCATTAAACCATGGGACTTTCAAAAACCTGAGGAATGTTCTTCCATTTCAGCCTCACACAGGAAGCCCAAGGTAGGAAAGGACTTATGTTAAACACTTTTGTCAATGTGACTTTTGTCTGGTGGAGTAAATTTTAAATAATAGAGAATCTCTTCAAGAGACAGTGAGAATACAAAATGAAAAGACACTCTTGAACTCCCAAACTTTTATAGGAAGGACTCAGGCTAAGCAGATTCCTCAATTATAAACCTGGGCTGCTTCTCATAGAAAAGAAAAAAGAGTGCTGCTATGAACATAGGTGTACATAGATTCTTATGAATTGGTGTTTCAGGATTCTTTGGGTATAGTCCAAGTAGTGGAATTGCTGGATCAAAAGGCAGTTCCATTTTTAGTTTTTTAAGGAAACCCCATACTGTTTTCCACAGTGACTGCACCAGCCTACATTCCCACCAACAATGTATAAGGGTTCCCTTTGCCCCGCATCCTCGCCAACACTTGTTGTCTGTTGATTTGTTGATGATTGCCATTCTGACAGGTGGTATCTTATTGTGACAGGTCTGACAGGTGAGGTGGTATCTTATTGTGGTTTTAATTTGCATCTCTCTGATGACTAGTGATGTTGAGCATTCTTTCATATGCCTCCGGGTCCTTTGTATATCTTCTTCAGTGAGTTGTCTGTTCAGGTCCTTTGCCCATTTTTTAATTGGGCTGTCTGTCTCCCTGGTGTTGAGTCACGTTAGTTCTTTATATATTTTGGAGATCAGACAATAGCCAAGTGCTGGAAACAGCCTAAGTGCCCATCAGTGGATGATTGGATCAAAAAACTTTGGTACATTTACACAATGGAATTCTATATAGCAGAAAGAAAGAAGGAACTTGTACCCTTTGCAACAACATGGATGGAACTGGAGAGTATTATGCTTAGTGAAATACACCAGTCAGTGAAGGACAAATATCATATGGTCTCACTCATTATGGGACAATAATGAGCAAAACAGAACCAAATATATGAATACAATGAATAGGCCTTCAGTGGTCAGGGGGAAAGGGGTTGGGTGGAGGGGGGAGGCAGAGGCAAGAAAGGGGAGCAGCTTAGACAAGAACCTAGTATAAAGGAACCATAGACATGGAAAACAGGTGGGATTGACTTTGGGGGGAATCGGTGGGTGGGGAGGGGGACAGAGGGGAGCAAAAAGGGGATGGATGTAATACAACAACAATAAAATTTAAAAAAAAAAAAGAAAAAAGAAAAAAGAAAAAGACCCTGAGAAGGAAAAACAAAACTGTAGGAATCACATTCCTGAATTCAAATTATAATGTGAAACTATCAAGTAATCAAAACAATATGGTGCTGACATTAAAATTGACACAGACCAATGGAACAGAATTAAAAGCCCAGAAATATATCTATGCATATATACTCAATTAATATTTGACAGGGCAACCAAGAATACTCAATGGAAAAAGATAGTCTCTTCAATAAATAGTGTTGGGAGAACTGGATATCACATTCAAAGAATGAAGCTAGACCCCTATCTTACACTACTTACAAAAATTAACTTGAAATTGATTAAAGGGTTAATTGTAAAACCTGCAACCATAAACCTCCTGGAAGTAAACAGAGGGTAAAAAAAAATGTTTGACATTGGTCTTGGCAATGATTTTGATGGACATGACACCAAAAGCACAAGCAACAAAGTAAAAAGAAAACGAGCATTGGACTAAAAGGTAACCACACAGTAAAGATGTAATTCATAAAATAGTAAAGGAACCTACTTACTTGGAGAACAGATTTGCAGTGCATCTACCTGATAATGGGTTAATATTCAAAATACATAAGAAAGTCATACAATAGCAAAAGCCAAATAATCCAATTAATTCTAGGCAAAAGGACTGAATAGACATTTTTCCAAAGAAGAAATACAAATAGTCAATGGGTATATGAAAATGTGTTCAACATCACTAAATAAGAAAATGCAAATCAAACCCAGAATGAGATAACACCTCATACCTATTAGAATAGCTATTATCAATAAGTCAAGAGATAAGTGCTTGCATGGGGCTAGAAAAATGGAACTGTGGTGTACTATTGGTGGGAATATAAATTGGTTTAGCAACTAAAGAAAACAATATGGAGGTTCCTCAAAAAGTTAAAAACAGAACTGTCGCATGAACCAGCAATTCCACTTCTGGGTATATAATAAAAGGAAATAAAATTACTATCTTGAAGAGGTAACTGCAACCCACATTAATTGCAACATTACTCACAACCTAAGTGTTATAAAATGAAATGTTACTTAGTCATAACAAAAAAGAAAATTTTGTCATTTGTGACAACATGGATAATCCTTAAGGGTATTATGCTAAATGAAATGTCGGAGAAACACAAATACTGCATGATTTCACTTATATGTGGAATCTAAAAAAAAAAAACCTGACAGCATATAAACATAAATCAGAAGGATGGGAATATGGGGAAGGTGATGGGTGAAGGTGGTCAAAGGGTACAACCTTTAATTTTTTTTTTTTTTGGTAGCTGAAAGCAATATAAATTTATTAACTTACAGATCTGAAATTCCAAACTCCAATATAGGTTTCACATGATTAAAATTAATGTGCCAACATCATTGCATTCCTTTCTAGAAACTCAAAGGGACAACCTGCTTCCTTGTCTTTCTCAGCTTTAGAAACCACCTGCATTTCTAGGCTTGTGACCCCTTCCTCCATCTTCAAAGCACATCACTCCAACTGCTGCTTCTATTCTCATAAGGTCTTCTCTGACTCTGACCCTTCTGCTTCCCTCTTTTACTTAAAAGGATGCTTGTGATTACTTGGGGCCTACCCTGGATAACACAGGACAATATCCCCATCTCCTTATCCTTAACTTCGTCACTTCTGCAATATCTATTTTGCTATGTAAGGTATCCACAGGCAGTGGAGATTAGGCCATGATATTTTTTGAAGACCATTGATCTGCCTATCACAGTAATGATGATAAGTAAATGATGAGTAAAGATGTTTTCTTTATATTTTTAATTTAATTTTATTGTTCTTGTATTACATCCATCCCCTTTTTACTCCCCACTGTCCCCTTCCCCATCTACCCACTCCCTCACAAAGTCAATTCCACTTGTTGTCCATGCCCATGGTTCTTCCATCCAAGGTTCTGCTCCTCTTCTTTGCCTCTTCTTCAACCCTTCCCCCACTCCCCTTCCCCCTGCCCACTGAAGGTCTATTCACAGTATTCATGTATCTGGTTCTGTTTTCCTTGTTTGTTTTGTTCATTATTGTCCTGTAATGGGTGAGATCATATGGTATTTGTCTTTCATTGACTGACTTATTTCACTAAGCATAATACTTTCTAATACCATACCTGTTGTTACAAAGGGTAGGAGTTCCTTCTTTCTTTCTGCTGTATAGTATTCCATTGTGTAAATGTACCAAAGGTTTTGATCCAATCATCTGATGGGCACTTAGGCTGTTTCCAGCACTTGGCTATTGTAAATAGTGCTGCTATGAACATAGTGGTACATAGATTCTTCTGAATCGGTGTTTCAGGATTCTTTGGGTAGAGTCCTAGTAGTGGAATTGCTGGATCAAAAGGCAGTTTCATTTTTAGTTTTTTAAGGAAACTCCATAATGTTTTCCATAGTGGGTGCACCAGCCTGTATTCCCACCAATAGTGTATGAGGGTTCCCTTTGCCCTACATTCTGTCCAACACTTGTTGTTTGTTGATTTGTTGATGATGGCCATTCTGACAGGTATGAAATGGTATTTTATTGTGATTTTAATTTGCATCTCTCTGATGGCTAGTGATGTTCAGCATTCTTTCATATGCCTTTGGGCCCTTTGTATGTCTTCCTCAGTGACTTGTCTGTTCAGGTCTTTTACCCATTTTTTAATTGGGCTGTCTGTCTCCCTGGTGTTGAGTTACATTAATCCTTTATATATTTTGGGTATCAAACCCTTGTCTGAGGTATCATTGGCAATTATGTTTTCTGATACAGTTGATCCCCTTTTAATTTTGCTGGTGTTTTCTTTAGCTGAACAGAAACTTTTCAATTTAATAAAGTCTCATTTGTTTATTTGTTCTTTTATGTCCTTTGCCCATGGAAAGTATCAGTAAGCATATTTCTGCATAAGATATTTAAATTTTTACTGCCTATATTATTCTCCAGGACCATTCTGGTGGTACTACTTATGTTTAAGTCCTTTAGTCATCTTGAGTTTATTCTGGTGTATGGTGTAAGTTGGTGGTCTAGCTTTATCTTTTTGCATGTCCCTGTCCAGTTCTCCCAACACCACTTTTTGAAGAGACTGTTTTTACTCCATTTTATGTTCCTTCCCCTTTGTCGAATATTAGTTGACCATAGAGTCCTGAATTAATTTCTGGGCTCTCTATTCTGTTCCATTGATCTATATGTCTATTCTTATACCAGTACTAGATAGTTTTGATGACAGTAGCCATATAGTATAGTTTAATGTCCGGTATTGTGACTCCTCCTACCTTGTTCTTCTTTCTCAAGATTGCTGTGGCTATTCATGGGTGTTTTTGGCTCCATATAAATTTTTGAAGTATTTTTTCTATCTCTGTGAAATATGTCATTGGTATTTTAATTGGGATTGCATTGAATCTATATATTGCTTTGGGTAGTATAGGCATTTTAATGATGTTAATTCCACTGGCCACGCAGATGGAGGAGCAGATAGTAATTTCATGCACAGATCTAGGAAGTAAACAAAGTGCACCTCTACACCACAGAAGGTCACACCACTATGACAATAAGTCAAAGCAGACCAATCTAAGAAGCAGAAACAAGCAAGAGCCACCTAAAATGGGGGGACAAAGGAATAAACCCTCAGCAATTGGAAAGGAGGAATCCCCAGGAAGAGTGCAAAATGAAATAGAGGCAAGCACCCTATCAGACAGGGAATTCAAAATAATGATGATAGAGAAGCTCAATGAGCTCATCAAGCTCAAAGAAAACTACAAACAACTTCAGGGGAACTACAAAGAACTCTAGGTAAGCTATAAGGAACTTACTGAGAACTACACAAGCATTAAAAAGGACATAGAAACCATCAGTAAGAACCAGGAGGAAATAGAGAATGCAATCAAAAGCAGATGAGAGAAAGCAGAGGATCGGAACATCATGCTGGAGGTCAATGTAGAAAAAAATTCCCAGGCAGTGCAACAAAATGAAAAAAGACTAAAAATGAATGAAGAGGTTTTAAGCTGCAGGACAACATGAAATGTAATAACATCCGTATCATAAGGATACCAGAAGTAGAAGAGGAGGAGCAAGGGATGGAAAACCTGTTTGAAAAAGTAATGACAGAAAACTTCCCTAACTTGAGGAGAAAAAAAGGCATGCAAGTTCAGGAAGCATAGAGGGTCCCAAGGAAGATGAACCCAAACAGGCCCACTCCAAGACACATCATCATGAAAATGGCAAATTTCAAAGACAAGGAGAGAATCCTAAAAGCAGCAAGAGAGAGACAGCTAATAGCATACAAGGGGGCTCCCATAAGGTTATCAGCTGATTTCTCAACAGAAACACAAGCCAGAAGGGAATGGCAAAAAATATTTCAAGCAATGAAAAACAAAGGCCTGCGACCAAGAATACTCTACCCAGCAAGGCTCTCATTCAAAATGGAAGTTGAAATAAGGAGTTTCCCAGACAAAAGAAGTTTAAAAGAATACATCTCCACCAAACCAGCATTGCAAGAGATGCTAAAGGGTCTGCTTTAAGATGAAGAAACAGAGAGATAGGAACACAGGTACAAAGGAAAAAATAGATAATGAATAAGTACCTATCAATAATAATCTTAAAAGTAAATATATTAAATGCACCAATCAAAGTTGGATAAGAACAAACTTTAACTTATGAACGCTTTAGAATGATCTTGTTATAAGTAGATTTCACTAAATAAGGTATAATTTTGTATATTATATCTGCATTACTGCAGATTAACTTTTCTTAGATTGGAATTATTTCACAATATGGGAAAATCATGTTATGATAACTCAAAAATCTAATGCAGTTAAGGAAGAAGAAAAAAGTAAGAAAATTAGGATATATATTACATAGAGGACATGCTATCTTTCTTACTCACTGTTACAAAATATGTGCTGATTTGTGGGTGTGTGATATATAGGTTTTGTTAGCAATTTATGTTTTGAAGAGGAACCAAGTGGTCATGGGTGTGTTATGAAATCAGTCAATCTTCAGGTTAAAAGAAATTCTGAGAAAGAAGACCAGTTTGGATAGAAGTTGCAAACTACTAAACTATATGATTTGTGTACATAGATAATATATATTCTCATATTAGCATGTAAATTAGATGAGATTCCTTTCAACAGATTGTGAAAATATACATTTCCAGTTATGAAGACTCCCAAACTGGGGATGCTTGGGAAAAGGAATTAATAAACTTTATTATTGAAATGTGAACATACCTAACCTCTACCTCAACAGACTCTTAAATAGTTCAGGGGTTAGTTTAGGACCACACAGGAAGTCAACCACAAGTTCAAAAAATAACTAGAATACCATTATACAAACTTATTTAAATCCTAGGGATTATTTTTTACCTCAACTTAGTAGACATAATAATTTCTACTCTGGGGCCAGCTGAGCCCTGCAAGTGCCATTATTTCTGAAGGCTTCAACTTGTAAAACACATGCAAAGGAAAAAACAGAGGGCATTAAAAGAAGTAAGACCTGTGCACAGCCTAAATAAATAAATAAATAAATAAATAAATAAATCTACTATTTAAGATGGAGAACACCAAAAAGAATAAATTGTAGTTCCAGTGGCTTAAAATAAAGTTGAGTTATATTATTGGAGGTGGGAGGATCGGATCAAAAATCAAATTCCTTTTTTACTATGGGTTTGGCACTGTCTCTAGGACAAGTTTCACAACAGAGAGTTCTGCAATACACCATTTCTGTGATATATTTCACAAAAATAGCATTCCAGAGTAAAATTAGTAATAAAGAAGAAAAACTGCTTTTTTTTTTCTTTTAATTTTATTGTTGTTGTATTACATCCATCACTTTTTTTCTCCCCTCTGTCCCCCTCCCCACCCACCCTTTCCCCCAAAGTCAATCCCACCTGTTGTCCATGTCTATGGTTCCTTTATACTAGGTTCTTATCTAAGCTGCTCCCCTT
>PVIW01017412.1:0-14095 GCA_004026585.1 Noctilio leporinus
AAAATTAAAAAAAAAAAAAAGAAATGACAGTGGAGAAATCACAACTGATACCATAGAAGTAAAAATGAATGAAAGAATTAAAAATATACAAACAACTATATGACAAGAAATTTGACAACCTGGGTGAATTGGACAAATTTCTGGAAATGTATAATCTACCAAAACTGAATCCAGAAGAAGCAGGAAGCCTGACTAGACTGATAACAAGTAGTGCAATTAATGAAGTAATCAAAAATCTTCCAAAGCACTAGAGTCTCAGACCAGATGGCTACACAGTTGAATTTTACCAAACATTTAGAGATGAACTAACTCCTATCCTTCTCAACCTATCCAAAACATCCAAAGAAGAGGGAAGACTTCAAAACTCTTTTTTATGAGGTCAATATTATTCTAATCCAAAAACCAGGTCAAGACACAACAAAGAAAGATAACTACAGGCCAATATCTCTCATAAATATAGATGCTAAAATTCTCAATGAAATATTGGTCAACCAGATCCACCAATACATTAAAAAGATCATACATCATGTTCAAGTGGGATTATCCCAGGGATGCAAGGACAGTACAACATTTGCAAATCAATAAATGTAATACACCACATAAACAAACTGAAAGACAAAAACCATATGATCATATCAATAGATGCTGAAAAAGCTTTTGATAAAGTACAGAACCCTTTAATGATAAAAATACTCAGCAAGGTATTAGTAGATTGAGAATACCTCAACATAGTAAGGCCATATACAAGAATCCTGTAGCTAGCATCATACTTAATGGGCAAAAACTGAAAGCCTTTTCCTTAAGATCAGGAGCAAGACAAGGCTGTTCATTCTCTCCACTTCTGTTCAAAATCATTTTGGAAGTTCTAGCCATAGCTATGAGACAAGAAGAATGAACCAAAGGCACCCAAATTGAAAAGAAGGAAATAAAACTGTCATTATTTGCAAATGACATGATAGTGTACATATAAAACCCAATAAACTCAGCCTAACAACTACTCAACTTAATAAGCAAATTTAGTAAAATACCTGGATATAAAGTCAATATTCAGAAATCAAAGGCATTTTTGTATACCAACAATGAAACATCAGAGATAGAAGCTAGAAAACCAATCCCATTTACCAGAAACCAATCTCAGCAACCAGAAAAATAAAGTACTTAGGAATAAACTTAACCAAGGAGGTAAAAGACTTGTACTCAGAAAACTACAGAACATTGAAGAAAGAAATTAAGGATGATACAAATGGAAGCATATACCATGTTCATGGATGGAAAGCATTAACATCATTAAAATGTCCATACTACCCAAAGCAATTTACAGATTCAATGCAATCCCAATTAAAATACCAACGACATATTTCACAGATCAAGAAAAACCCTTAAAAAGTGTATATGGAACTAAAATCAACCATGAATAGCCAAAAAGCCACAGTAATTTATTTTATTTTATTTTATTATTTTATTTTATAGTTGTTGTCTTAAATTCATCTCATTCCCCACCCCCAACTGCTCTCCCCTGCCTCACCTTCCTCTTTCCCCCTCCCACAGTCAGTCCCACATATTGTGCACTTTCATGGGTCATCCATGGTAGTTCTTTGACTTAACTGTTCCCTATCTTTGTCTCTTTCTACCTTCCCCATCCCCTCTGTACACTGAAAGTCTATTCCTTGTTTCTATGCCTCTGGTTTTGTTTTGCTTATTTGTTTGTTTTGTTCATTAATATCTTGTATTGGGTGAGATCATATGGCATTTCTCTTTCACTGACTGGCTTATTTCACTAAGCATAATATTCTCCAGTTCCACCCATGTTGTCTCAAAAGGTAGGAGTTTCAGCCACAGCAATTTTGAGAAAGAAGAACAAAGTAAGAGGAATCACAATACAAAGTATGAAATTATACTATGAGGCACTCTAATCAAAACAGTTTGGTACTGGCATAAGAATAAACATATAGAAACATGGGACAGAATAGAGGGCCCAGAAATAAATCCAGAACTCTATGGTTAATTAATATTCAAGAAAAGAGGAAGGAACATCAAATGGAGTGCAAATGGTCTCTTCAACAAGTGGACTTGACAGAACTGGACAGGGACATGCAAAAAATAAAATAATAAAGGTAGGATACCTACTTACATCATACACTAGAATAAACTCAAGATGAATAAGGGACATAAGCCATTCCACCATAAAAGTCCTTGAGGAAAACATTGGAAAAAAATTTTCAGATTATCCCATGCAGCAATATTTTCATTGATACTTCTCCAAGGGCAAAGGAAATAAAGGAATAAATAAATAAATGAGTCTACATCACACTGAAATATTTCTGCTCAGATAAGGAAAACATCAGCAAAATTAAAAGAGAAGCAACTGTATGGGAAAACATATTTACCAATGATATCTCAGATAAAGGTTTGATCCCCAAAATACATAAAGAACTTATATGATTCAACACAAGAAAGATAGGCAACCCAATTGAAAAATGGTCAAAAGGCCTAAACAGACAACTCACTGAGGAAGACACACAAAGGGCCCAAAGGCATATGAAAGAAGTCTCAACATCACTAGCCATCATGAAGATGCAAATCAAAACCACAATGCAATACCACCTCACACCTGTGAGAATGGCCATCATAAACAAACCAACAAACAACAAGTGCTCTTGAGGATGTGGAGAAAAGGAAACCCTGGTACACTGTTGGTTGGAATGCAGACTGGTGCAGCCACTATGGAACACAGTATGAAATTTCCTCAAAAAACAAAACAAAACAAAACAAAACAAAACAAAAAACAACTGCTCTTGACCCAGCAATTCCACTGCTAGGATTACACCCAAAGAACCCTGAAACAGCAATATAGCAATTCAGCAGAACCTATGCACCCCTATGTACATAGCAGCACTATTTACAATTGCCAAACACTGGAAACAGACTAAATGCCTGTCAGTGAATGAATGGATCATAAAACTTTGGTACTTTTACACAATGGAATACTACATAGCAAAAAGAAAGAAGAAGCTCCTACCTTTTGCAACAACATGGATGGAACTGGAGATACTATCTTTAGTGAAGTAAGCCAGGCAGTAAAAGATAAATACCATATCTCACATAATAAAGGAGGGTAATGAACAAAACAAACAAACAAGCAAAATAGAACCAGAGGCATGGAAACAAGGAACAGATTTTCAGTGTGCAGAGGGGAGGAGGGAGAGAAAGTGGCAAAGAAGGGGAACAGTTTAGTTAAGTAACAGGCATGGATGACCCATGGACATGGACAACATGTAGGATTGACCTTGGGAGGGGTTGTAGGGAGGGTGGAGCAGTGAGCTAAAAATGGGATGAACATAATACAACAACAATAAAATTAATTAAAAAGAGAAACGCTATATGGAATCATATGGTCACATTGCTGTAGTATTTATCCAAAGTATGAGAGTGCTTTGTCCCGCAGGCTGAGAATTTAAACTTGAGCACATAGGCCCATTTTGGTCACAACACAGAAAACTGACAACATAGTGGCCACCAGGGGGCAGTGTTATCTATGACGGGGTCTGTCTAGTAACAGTTGCTAGAAAAAATTGGGGTGAAGTAAGTGACCCTGCCAGCAAGTGCAGAAAGGCTCTGGCTGATTTGCATAGGAACCACTCTCTTTTCATCTTGTCAAGGCAAAGAGAGATTACTCTGACTTCCAGCATCTGTAGACCCTACTGGTCCCTGTTTTTTCCTTTTCTATATGCAGAGAAGTTTATTTTACCTGGTTTCACACTTGTTGAATAAAGGAAAATGCAGGGTGGTTGCAAAGCTGAGAAGTTCAAAAATAAGGGTGGAAACAGAGCTAAGGAGAAGGAAAAGGAAGGTGTTTTTTTTCCCCCTACTATTTTTTTTAACCACTCTGGTTAGGTTATGGTGCTTGAAAGGTTTTCTCTTATCCCTCAGGCAGGAAGGAACATGACATTCATTGCAGGCAATCAGTAAAATGCAGTAACAGAGAATTACAGTTGCTGTTAAGATACACAACAAAACAAAGCAAAAAAAATAGTAAAGGTTTAAGAATCTGAGAAACCAACTAGAAAAGAGAGATAAAGAAGAGGGGAGGCAGGCAGAGGCGCATCACAGAGGCAGCATAAAGGACTCCTTGGAGAGCTGGTCAGATTGGAAGATTGGCTCTTGCCCAGGGGAGCCGGGCAGTGTTGGCAGACCCCGGGCACTGTTGGCAGTAGGGGGCTGCCTCCTCCGGGAGCTGTGGGGGTAGGGCCAGTCATCACAGGAATCAGCGAGGTTGCAGGCTGCCTGGCAGGGGTGCCAGGTGCCCATCACAGGCAGGAAGCTCTGCCAGGAGTTGGAAGGGACCCTGCAGGCCCCAGAATACCAGCAGCCCTAAAGCCCAGCTAAGCTACTGAAGGCCCACCCTACCTGGGGGCTGACACTCAGAATCAGGCCTGCCTGTGACAATAAGAGGCCCTGCCACTCCAAGACCAGCTAAATCATAGACTGCAGAGACCTGACCAAGAAAAAGAGGCAGCCTCAGGAAATGGATTGCTGCTAATCTCAAGCACCTGAGTTATACAGAGAGCTACATGAACTATTAATCCCCAACAAATCCTTTTCAAAAGTTACTTCTCACATTTTTTAATCACCCCCATCTCAATCCACCTAAATACCCAAGACCCTTCCCCTACTCTTGATTTAAAGTCTACTCACTCTCTGTCCACAATGCATTCCCAGTCCTCAATCTAAGTATTCCACCCTTCCCAAGCCACCTAAACCCTTTCTTTATTCGTATCTTTCTTACTATTTCTTTTTTTCCCTCCTTTCGTTTCTTTTATTTTATTTTTCTCTCTTTTTTTTTTCTTCTTTTTTTTTTCATTTTTCTTTTCTTCCTGTAAAAGCCCACAGGTCCTGGCTCCAACTGGATCAATCAGAGATCATAAAGGGTGAACAGACACCTAAACCCTTTCTTTATTAATATTGGTTTTTCATTGTCTTGGGACTTATTGCTTTTTTTTTTTTCTCTCTCTCTCTCTGATATAAGCCCAGAGGTCCCGGCTTCACCTGAACAAATCAGGGATCATTAAGGGTGAACAGGCACCTAAACCCTTTTTGCTTATCATATATATATATATATATATATATATATATATATATATATATAGTGTGTTTTTTTTCCCTGCTAAAAGCCCTCAAAACCTTGGCTCCATCTGGACCAATCAGGGATCATTAAGGGTGAACAGCCATCTAAACCCTTTCTTCTTATTATTATTATATATATTTTTTCTTTTTTCCTTTATATCCTGCTAAAAGCCAACAGGTCCAGAATACAACCAGACAGCCCAAATAAAGGACACACCAAGAACAACAAGTGAAAAAACCTGGGAGATGGCAACATTGAACTCCACAAATCTCCTATCACAGAAGGGTGCTCACCTAAGGCAAGGAAGCAAAGCAGGTTAATCCAAGGAAAACACAAAAAAATAATAAAATAAAAAGCAAGCAACAGCAGACACCCAAAATGGGGAAAAAAAGAATCAGTCCATCACCAAAAGAAAAGGAAGAATCCCCAGAAAGAACACAAAATGAAACAGAGGCACCAGAAATATCAGATAAGGAATTCAAAAGAATGATGATAGAGAAGCTCAATGAGCTCAGCCACATCAAAGAAAACTATAAACAACTTGAGGAGAACTACAAAGAACTCCAGAGAAGCTACAAGGAACTTACTGAGAGCTACAACAGCATGAAAAAGGACATAGAGACTATCAATAAGTGCCAGGAGGGAATGAAGAATACAATTTCTGAATTAAAGAATACAGTAGAAGGAATCAACAGTAGGCTAGAGGAAGCAGAGGACCGGATCAGCGAGTTGGAGGATAATGCAGACAAATACTGAAAAATAGTAGAAGAGAAACAAAACAGGCTGAACAAGATTGAAGAGGGTTTAAGAGAGCTGCAGGACAACAGGAAACATAACAACATCCTTACCATAGGGATACCAGAAGGAGAAGATAAACAAGGAATGGAAAACCTGTTCAAAAAAGTCATGATAGAAAATTTCCCTAACATGATGAGTGAAAACATTAATCAAGTGCAGGAAGCATACAGGGTCCCAATGAGAATGAATCCAAACAGACCCACTCCAAGACACATAATTAAAATGGCAAATTTCAAAGACAAAGAGAGAATCGTAAAAGCATCAAGAGAGAAACAGCAAATAACATATAAAGGGGCTCCAATAATGTTATCAAATGATTATTCAACAGAAACAATACAAGTCACAAAGGAATGGCAAAAATTTGTCCAAGATATGGGAAACAAAGGCCTCCAACCAAGAATACTCTACCCAGCAAGGCTCTCATTCAAGATAGGAGAAATAAGGAGCTTCCTAGACAAAAAATAAAGACTAAAAGAATACATCTTTACCAAATCAGCATTGCAAGAAATGCTAAAGAGCTTGCTTTAAAAATGAATAAATAAATAAAATGAAGAATCAGAGAAAGCCAAAGAGGAATACAGACACAAAGAAGGAAACTGGCAATGAATAAGTATCAATCAATAATAACCTTAAGTGTAAATGGATTAAATGCACCAATCAAAAGACATAGGGTAGCCGAATGGATAAGACAACATGACCCACATATATGCTGTCTTCAAGAGACCCACCTCAGAATAAAATATCGACACAGATTGAGAGTGAAGGGATGGAAAAATATATATTAAGCAAATGGACACATAAAAAAGAGCTGGAGTAGCAATACTTATTTCAGAAAAAATAGATTTAACAATGAAGGCCATAAAAAGGGACAAAGACGGACATTTCATAATACTTAAGGGAACAATCCATCAAGAAAAATAACTCTGGTAAACATATACGCACCCAACATAGGAGCTCCGAAATATATAAGGAAAATCTTGGAAGACTTCAAGAAAGACATAGACAGAAACACACTCATAGTAGGGGATTTTAATACCCGACTATCGATAATAGACAGATACTCCAAACAGAAAATCCCCAGAGATGTTGTGGCATTGAACAACACTCTAGAGGAAATGGACCTAACTGATGTATACAGAGTCTTTTACCCCAAAGAAGCAAAATACACATTCTTTTCAAATGCACATGGATCAATCTCCAAGATAGACCACATGGTATGTCACAAGACAAGCCTCCACAAATACAGGAAAATTCCAATCATACAAAGTATCTTTTCAGATAACAATGGCTTGAAACTAGAAACCCAATTCAAGAGAAAAACCCAAAAATTCTCTAACTCATGGAGACTGAATAACATGCTTTTAAGCAATGAAGGGGTCAACAATGAGATGAAATCAAAAAGTTCCTGGAAACAAATGACAATGAACACACAACAGCCCAAAACCTATGGGATACAGCAAAGGCAGTTCTCAGGGGGAAATTTATAGCAATACAGGCCTTCCAAAAAAGGTTACAAGAAGTTTATAAAAACAACCTAACCACAAAGCTACAAGAACTAGAGGAGCAACAAGAAACAAAGCCCAGAGCAAGGAGAAGGAAGGAAATCATCAAGATCAGAGCAGAACTAAATAACCCAGAGATTCAAACTACAATTAGAAGAATCAACAGGTCTAGGAGCTGGTTCTTTGAAAGAATAAACAAAATTGACAAGCCCTTATCCAGACTCATCAAGAAAAAGAGAGAGAGGATCCAAATAAACAGAATCAGAACTGACAGAGGGGAAATCACAACTGATACCTCAGAAATACAAAAGATTGTAAGAAATTACTACAAACAACTATATGAAAAAAATTATGACAACCTGGATGGAATGGACACATTTCTGGAAATGTGTAATCTACCAAAGCTGAACCCAGAAGAAGCAGAAAGCCTGAATAGGCCAATAACAACTAGTGAAATTAAAGAAGTAATCCAAAATCTCCCAAAACACAAAAGCCCTGGACCAAATGGATACACAGGTGAATTGTACCAAACATTTCAAGAGAACTAACTCCTATCCTCCTCAAACTATACCAAAAATTCAGGAAGAGGGAAGACTCCCAAACTCTTTCTATCAGGCCAATATTATTCTAATCCCAAAACCAGGGCAAGATACAACTAAGAAAGAAAGCTAATGTCTCTGATGAACATAGATGCTAAAATTATCAACAAAATATTGGCCAATCAGGTTCAGCAGTATATTACAAAGATCATACACCATGATCAAGTGGGCTTCATCCCAGGGATGCAAGGTTGGTACAACATTCGTAAATCAATAAATGTAATACACCACATCAACAAATTGAAAGATAATAACATTATGATCATATAAATAGATGCTGAAAAAGCATTTGATAAAGTGCAGCAACCATTTATGATAAAAACCCTCAGCAAAATGGGAATAGGGGGAGCATACCTCAACATCATAAAGGCCATCTATGAGAAACCTGAAGCCAACATCATACTTAACAGACAAAAACTGAAAGCTTTCCCCCTAAGATCAGGAACGAGACAAGGCTGTCCACTTTCTCCACTTTTATTCAACATTGTCTTGGAAGTTCTAGCTGTAGCCATCAGAGAAGAAAAAGGAATCAAAGGTATCCAAATTGGAAAGGAGGAATTCAAACTGTCATTATTTGCAGATGATATGATAGTGTACATACAAAACCCGATGGGCTCCACCAAAAACTTACTCAACCTAATAAGCAAATTCAGCAAAATAGCTGGGTATAAAGTCAATATTCAGAAATCAAAAGCATTTTTGTATACCTATAATGAAAAAACAGAAATAGAAGCGAAAAACAAATCCCATTTACCATAGCAACAAGAAAAATAAAATACCTAGGAATAAAGTTAACTAAGGAGGTAAAAGACCTGTACTCAGAAAACTACAGAACAATGAAGAAAGAAATCAAGGAAGACACAAATAAATGGCAGCATATACCATGTTCATGGATGGGAAGAATTAACATCATTAAAATGTCCATACTACCCAAAGCAATCTACATATTCAATGCAATCCCAATTAAAATACCAATGACAGACTTCACAGAAATAGAAAAAATACTTCAAAAATTTATTTGGAGCCAAAAATGCCCATGAATAGCCACAGCAATCTTGAGAAAGAAGAACAAGGTAGGAGGAATCACAGTACCGGACTTCAAACAATAATACAGGGCTACTGTCATCAAAACAGCATGGTACTGGCATAAGAATAGACATATAGATCAATGGAACAGAATAGAGAGCCCAGAAATTACCCCAGGACTCTATGGTCAACTAATATTTGACAAAGGGGGAAGGAACATCCAATGGAGTAAAAACAGTCTCTTCAACAAATGGTGTTGGGAGAACTGGACAGCAACATGCAAAAAGATAAAACTAGACCATCAACTTACACCATACACCAGAACAAACTCAAGATGGATACAAGATTTAAACATAAGCAGTGCCACCATAAAAGTCCTGGAGAAAAATATAGGCAGTAAACTTTTGGATATCCTTCGCAACAATATGTTTACTGATGCTTCACCAAGGGCAAAGGAAATCAAAGAACGAATCAAGAAATGGAACTATATCAAATTGAAAGGTTTCTGTTCAGCTAAAGAAAACATCAGCAAAATTCAAAGGGAACCAACTGTATGGGAAAACATAATTGCCAATGATACCTCAGACAAGGGTCTGATCTCCAAAATATATAAAGAACTAATGCAACTCAACACCAGGGAGACAGACAGCCCAATTAAAAAATGGGCAAAGGACCTGAACAGAACTCACTGTGGAAGAAATACAAAGGGCCCAGAGGCATATGAAAGAATGCTCAACATCACTAGTCATCAGAGAGATGCAAATTAAAACTACATTAAGATACCACCTCACACCTGTCAGAATGGCAATCATCAGCAAATCAACAAACAACAAGTGTTGGTGAGGATGCGGGGCAAAGGGAACCCTTATACACTGTTGGTGGGAATGTAGGCTGGTGCAGCCACTGTGGAAAACAGTATAGGGTTTCCTTAAAAAACTAAAAATGGAACTGCCTTTTAATCCAGCAATTCCACTACTTGGACTATACCCAAAGAATCCTGAAACACCCATTCATAAGAACCTATGCACACCTATGTTCATAGTGGCACTATTTTATTTACAATAGCCAAGTGCTGGAAACAGCCTAAGTGCCTATCAGTGGATGATTGGATGAAAAAACCAATTTTACATACATAATGGAATACTACACAGCAGAAAGAAAGAAGGAACTGGTACCCTTTGCAACAACATGGATGGAACTGGAGAGTATTATGCTTAGTGAAATAAGCCAGTCAGTGAAGGACAAATATCATATGATATCTCCCATTATGGGACAATAATGAACAAAGCTAATAACAAGCAATACAGAACCAAATATATGAATACAGTGAATAGGCCTTTAGTGGTCAGGGGGAAGGAGGTTGGGGGGAGAGGGGAGGCAGAGGCAAGGAAGGGAGCAGTTTAGACAAGAACCTAGTAAAAAGGAAACATGGGCATGGACAACAGGTGGGATTGACTTTGTGAGGAATGGGTGGGTGGGGAGGGGGACAGAGGGGAGCAAAAAGGGGATAGATGTAATACAACAACAATAAAATTAAAAAAAAAATAATGATGATAGGGAAGCTCAATGAGCTCAGTGAGTTCAAATAAAACTATAAACAACTCCCAGGGAACTAAGAACTCCAGAGAAGCTACAAGGAACTTACTGAGAACAATACTAACATTAAAAAGGACAGAGAAACCATCAATAAGAACCAGGAGGAAATGAAGAATACAATCTCCGAATTGAAGAATACAGTAGAAGGAACCAAAAGTAGGCTAGAGAAAGCAAAGGATTGGATCATCGAGCTGGAGGTCAATGTAGAAAAAAATTCCCAGGTAGTGCAACAGAATGAAAAAAGACTGAAAAAAAAAAAAAAATGAAGAGGTTTTCATAGAGCTGTAGGACAACATGAAATGTAATAACATCCATATCATAGGGGTACCAGAAGGAGAAGAGGAGGAGCAAGGGTTAGAAAACCTCTTTGGAAAAGTAATGACAGAAAACTTCCCTAAACTATAGGAGACAAAAAGCATGCAAGCTCAGGAAGCACAGAGGGTCCCAATGAAGATGAATCCAAGGAGGCCCATTCCAAGACACATCATAGTTGAAATGGCAAATTTCAAAGATAAGGAGAGAATCCCAAAAGCAGCAAGAGAGAAATAGCTAATAACATACAAGGGGGCTCCCATAAGGTTATCAGCTGATTTCTCAACAGAAACAAAGCAAGCCAGAAGGGAATGGCAAAACATATTTCAAGCAATAGAAAACAAAGCCCTGCAACCAAGAATACTCTACCCAGCAAGGTTCTCATTCAAAATGGGAGGTGAAATAAGGAATTTCCCAGACAAAAGAAGGCTAAAAGAATACATCTCCACCAAACCAGCATTGCAAGAGATGCTAAAAGGTCCACTTGAAGAAGATGAAGAAACAGAGAGGCAGACAGGAACACAGGTACAAAGGAAAAAATATATAATGAATAAGTACCTATTAGTAATAGCCTTAAAGGTAAAAGGATTAAATGAACCATTCAAAAGACAGGGTAGCTGAATGGATA
This sequence comes from Noctilio leporinus, assembly GCA_004026585.1. Lineage (NCBI taxonomy): Eukaryota > Metazoa > Chordata > Mammalia > Chiroptera > Noctilionidae > Noctilio > Noctilio leporinus. The sequence goes on from PVIW01017412.1 coordinate 11,587, forward strand.
AGAACGAACTTTAACTTATCAATGCATTAAAATGATCTTATAAATAGCTCTAACTAAATAAGGTATAATTTTGTATATTACTTGTGTCTATATTACTGCAGGTTAACTTTTCTTAGATTGGAATCATTTCACAATATGGGAAAATCAGGTTATTTGAAATAACTCAGAAAAATAGAATGCAGTTAAAGAAGAAGAAAAACCTAAGAAAATATGGATGTATATTCAATAGAAGATATGCTATCTTTCTTATTCACTGTTACAAAATATGTGCTTCTTTGTGGGTTTGTAACACATAAATTTTGTTTGCAATTTATGTTTTAAATAGCAACCAACTGGTCATCAATATGTTGTAAAACCAGTCAATCTTTAGGTTAGAATAGATGCTGAGAATGAAGACCAATTTGGATGGAATTTGAAAACTACCAAACTATATGATTCATGTACAAATATAATATACATTCTTATATTAGCATGTAAATTAGATGAGATTCCTTTAAAATAAATCATGGAAATATACACTTCCAGTTATGAAGGCCCCTGAACTAGGTATACTTGGGAAAAGGAATTAATGCTATAGTAAACTTTATTATTGAAATGTGAACATACCTCATCTCTACCTCAACAGACTCTTAAATAGTTCAGGGGTTAGTTTAGGATCACATAGGAAGTCAACCAGAAGTTCAAAATATAGCCAGAATACTATTCTATTCAAAATTATTTAAATACTAGGGATTTTTATTTTTTACCTCAACTTAGTAGACATAATAATTTCTGCTCTGGGAACTGGCTGAGCACTGCAAGTGTCATTATTTCTGAAGGCTTGAACTTGTAAAACACATATAAAGGAAAAACAGAGGGTACTGAAAGAAGTAAGACCTGTGCATAGCCTAAATAAATAAATAAATCTACTATTTAAGATGGAAAACCTCCAAAAAAAAAAAATGTTGTAATTCCAGTAGTTTAAAATAAAGTTGAATTGTATCATTGGAGGGGGAAGGATCTGACTCAAAAACCAAATTCATTTTTTACTATGGGTTTGGCACTGTCTCTAGGACAACTTTCACAAACGTGGGTTCTGCAAAACATCATTTCTGTGCTATATTTCACAAAAATAGCATTACAGAGTAAAATAAGTATTAAAGCAGAAAAAAAGAGCTCAACTTTGCTACAGTATATCCAAAAAACAATCGTTTACAGATAATAATTATGTAAGGTATTGGCCTATTTTAAATTTTTTGTATTAACTCTTCAAAATCCAGTATATACTTCAAGTATGTACAAAAATGTGTATGCTTGCAAATGTATTTTTGCATGTGTTTGGTAATTGTAATTCATATTACTTATAAAGTAATTCTTTAAACAAATGAATTAACATAGGTTTTTAAAAAAATTTTATTGTTGTTGTATTACATCCATCCCCTTTTTGCTCCCCTCTGTCCCCCTCCCCACACACCCATTCCCCACAAAGTCAACCCAACCTGTTGTCCATGTCCATGTTTCCTTTATACTAGGTTATTGTCTAAGCTGCTCCCCCTTTTTGCCTCTGCCTCCACCCTCCCCCCAACCCCTTTCCCCTTAACCACTGAAGGCCTATTCATTGTATTTTTATATTTGGTTCTGTTTTGCCTGTTGTTAGTTTTGCTCATTATTGTCCCATAATCGGTGAGATCATATGATATTTGTCCTTCACTGACTGGCTTATTTCACTAAGCATAATACTCTCCAGTTCCATCCATGTTGTTGCAAAGGGTAGTAGTTCCTTCTTTCTTTCTGCTATATAGAATTCCATTGTGTAAATGTACCAAAGTTTTTTGATCCAATCATACGCTGATGGGCACTTAGGCTGTTTCCAGCACCTGGCTATTATAAATAGTGCTGCTATGAACATAGGTGTACATAGGACTTTATGAATTTGTGTTTCAGGATTTTTTTGGTAAAGCCCAAGTAGTGGAATGGCTGGATTAAAAGGCAGTTCCATTTTTAGTTTTTTAAGGAAATCCCATACTGTTTTCCACAGTGGCTGCATCAGCCTACATTCCCACCAACAGTGTATGAGGGTTCCCTTTGCCCCGCATCCTCACCAACACTTGTTGTTTGCTAATTTGCTGATGATTGCCATTCTGAGAGGGGGGAGGTGGTATCTTATTGTAGTTTTAATTTGCATCTCTCTGATGACTAGTGATGTTGAGCATTCTTTCATATGCCTCTGGGCCCTTTGTATCTCTTCCTCAGTGAGTTGTCTGTTCAGGTCCTTTGCCCATTTTTTAATTGGGCTGTCTGTCTCCCTGGTGTTGAGTTGCATTAGTTCTTTATATTTTGGAGATCAGACCCTTGTCTGAGGTATCATTGGCAATTATGTTTTCCCATACAGTTGGTTCCCTTTGAATTTTGCTGATATTTTCTTGAGCTGAACAGAAACTTTTCAATTTGATATAGTCCCATTTGTTGATTCGTTCTTTGATTTCCTTTACCCTTGGTGAAGTATCAGTAAACATATTTTTGCGTAGGA
>PVIW01017413.1:0-14083 GCA_004026585.1 Noctilio leporinus
AGGGGAATGGGGTAGGGGGGAGGGAGAGGTAGAGGCAAAGAAGGGGAGCAGCTTAGACAAGAACCTAGTATAAAGGAACCATGGACATGGACAACAGGTGGGATTGACTTTGGGGGGAATGGGTGGGTGGGTGGGGGGACAGAGGGGAGCAAAATAGGGATGAATGTAACACAACAACAATAAAATTTAAAAAAAAAATTTGTTCAAAAAAAAAAAAAGTTGTACAACTATTTTTTAAAACTATAATTTCAAATTATCATTGAACTGGTAGATCTTATCCCCTTCAGGCTGTTGGTTACTGACCTTGATTTCCTCAACTTCATGAGCTCCTTTCTCTACCTCATCTTGCACAACACTGCCACCAGATTCATCATCCTACAGCTGTACAAATGCAATGTAGCTGCTCTGCTCACAGGTCCTTTCTTCATCTACATTCCCATCCCTGACACACAATATGATTCTGGGAGTAAATCTCAATTCTTGAGCCTGGTACTAAGTTCCATATACTTTTCCAAACTCATTGTCTACCACCTGCCTACAAGAACACTAGACTTCAGCCAGACTGGAAATCTATCCACTGAGCTTTCCTACTTCTACTCCTTTGCTCACCATCTCTCCTAACCTTGGAATGTCTATCACATCCCTATAGGCTAATGTTTCACCCATCCTTTATGCCAGCAACTCAAACATCACCTCCTCTACCAAGCCATGGATTACTCACTTCAGAGTAGACATATGCCCTTTCTCCATTTGGGTTACATCTGCCCAGGTAACTGGCACATATCATACACTATGTCATGCCTTAGAAAGAATAGCATTTTGTGGAAAGTACCTCAAGGGCAAGCATTGTGGCATTCACAGAAGGACCTACTATGGCTTCTCAAACAGAACACTTGTTCAGCAACTATTTATTGACTTCAACCACTGAGGCTATACTGTGCTTCAGGCCAGGGACTAGAGACCAATGACTAGGCACAGAGACTAATTCATATGACTGCCTGAAGAGGAGAAATACAGATTTCCACTTAAATATAAAACATATATGATAAGGAATTGTCCTGAAATTAGTATTAGTTAATAAGGGTCAACTCACTCATGATTTTGCTAAAATGTATTTATCTTTTAAATGATAGAACATGAGTGGGAAATTAGAAGATAAGAAAGGCAAGATATAAATTTCTCAAAATAGTGCCTAATTAATTCTTTTTAAAAGATGTTATTTATTTTTAGAGAGAGGGGGAGGGAGAGAAAAAGAGAGAGAAAAACATTGGTATGTAGCCTCCCACATGCAACCCAATTAGAGACTGGGCCCTACAACCAGGAATGGAATCAGCAGCTTTTCACTTTGTGGGATGGTACCTGGCCCACTGAGTGACACTGGTTAGGGCAACCTAATTGATTCTTATATATAGTCAACAGTCAAAGCTTTTAAGGAGATGACACTTTTCAGTATGAAGAAAAAAATTATCTTCTAATTATTACATGTAATAGTTTAATAAGTTGTTGAGCAAAGGAGTAGAAGTAGGAAAGCTCAGTGGATAGTTTTCCAGTCTGGCTGAAGTCTAGTGTTCTTGTGGTGTGTCTCTGCCTTAATTTAAAATATAACTTAAAAGGAGATTAAATAACCATATGTAAGGTATATTATCAGTAATGCAAATAGGAAAAAAAAAGTCTCCCGTTGTACTTACATATGTAAGGTATAGAATCAGTAATGCAAATAGGAAAAAAAAAAGTCTCCCATTGTACTCTGCAGTACTAGGAATGTGTTTATTAAGAATGGCATAGAAAAAAACAAATAAATTAATAGACTGAAAACACATCGATTATTTCATGACCAAATGTCAAATACAAAAACTGTCTGAATGGTTTATAAGTCCATCCTATCACACCACATTTGGCATACATCTAATAGCACAGGAATCATTTATCATTAAAGGTCTTTTTAATATAGGTCAAAGTTGTTGGGGCTTGGTGTTTTATATCTTACAGTTTAAAAAAATTCCCTAAATCCTAGGTGGTTTTTAACTTTGTAATATTTGGGAAGGAAAACTAAAACTTTCTATAAACTCAGATTAATGCCTGCTAATGCATGGAAATAAAAACTAAAACCTTCCTCCTACTATAAAAACAAAATAGTGTGGCCTCTGTTTCTTTTCTGATAAGAGTCTTAAATACCAAACAGTTAACTGCATAATAACATACTGGCAGCCAGGCAGCCTGCTTAGCAGATATATAAAGCAGGTAAAAGAAGAAAAAGTTAATTTCTTGGCTGAATGATTCCATCGGTAGCTATAGGGCAAACCTGAAAGTCTTTTAGTAAAGTAGCAGTTGATTCTTCTATCAATCTGTAGCACACATACTCTTCCAAGGAAAGCATTAAATATGAAAATCATATCCCGTTATCATCTGTTTCCAGCTTTCAGCTCAGTAAGCTTTTCTTAATGAATGCTGCAGCCTAAGGAACAAGCATGCTGTTGGCTTTTCTGAATAATGGAGTGATGCTACCATTTTTGCTTATTACAATATCAACTGGCTGAGGGGGTTTCACACATAGTCACAAGTGACTACTCTTGCCAGCATGCTCCAAGTTATTACAAGATGTTTTTAGACATTTCATCTAAAAGAGCTTTACTGCTTTCAGTGAAGAAAACATCTATGGTCTTGAACAAAATCATTTATATGGAGATAGGTGGGAGGATTAGAAGCCTGCATTATGGCAGATACATAGCAGAATTTATTTAAGTATTCCTTTCCAGTCTTTTCATCCATTGCTTAGATATGCAACCCTTTCTTTCCACTTCATCTATTAAAAGGTTAAAATGTACATAATCATATATACAAAGAAGGAGCAAATGCCTATTTTGTTCATTTTTCATTTAATATAGTTTTAGAATAAAAAACCAGCTACAAAATATTATTTAGAAAAACAGAATTTCACCTCCTAACAACACTGAGGTTTTCTTTGGAATTTATCTCTTTTACACTCACAGTCACTGCTTTTCAGCTAATTTTATTGAATTAGACATTAAAGCAATACTCTATAAGCAACAGTCTTTAAGGTTTAATAAAAATATCTTTGTAATAAAATTTTAAAAAACATATCTTAAAGATGAACACTCCAAAATCCTCTGTTGACAGAAAGTTTATCATTTCAATTCATTACCTTTTCTCTGTCTTCATTTTTCAGTTTACCTTTTACTCCCAGGCTACCTTTTGAGAATAGCTCCATCTTCTTAATTTGAATCTCATATTCAATCTAAATATAAACAAAGTTTCATTTTGGGTGGATAAAATTACAACTAGCACCTCTCTATATTTTTCAGTCTTTACAGAAATAAAAGAAACAGTGAGGTAGAAAGTAAAACTAATACTGCTAAGAAACTCCATTTATCTTAGAAGATAAGACAATTTTACAAATAGCACATACAAAAAGCTGAATTTTATAAAGTGTTACATGTTTTTAAATTAAATAAGATCTGATGGATTGTTACTTAGTCTTTCATCAATTTAGGGAATAAAACTTTGATATACTAAGCTATTATAAAAATCCTGTTACTTTATTATGAAAGTAACACACCAGTGTTTTCTCTGAAAAGTTTGGTTCTAAACAAAGGAAATCAATCTTAAGGACTTCTTACCTGTATAATATCTACATAATAAATCATGGTCTCACTAGTAACAAGAGTAAATTATTTGCTAGATCATCAACTTGACGCAAATTCTATTTTCTGTAAATAAAAATACACTGCAGACATCAATGATCAGCACCATAGAAATCAAGTTTGCTCTGGCACTAATAACTACATAAAGATGTCTGCCTCATTATCCCTCTATAATTAATGCAAGTGATTCCATCATAAAATGACTTTTTCTTAAAAGCATAAACAATCACTTTGATTCAATATGTTAGTAACTAAAGCCTAAAAAAGTCACTGAATGTGGTCCATCACAGGTAAGCATTAGGACATTTTCTCAATTAGGCAGTGATGCACTGCACTTAGAAACACACCTATAGATAATCAATTTAGAAAACTGCTTCCTTAGTTCTCACTCTGAACTTAAAATAGGCCTGCACTTTGTTTTGACACACAAAAAATGAACACGTAACAGAACCAAAGACATGAATACAAGGAACAGACCTTCAGTGTGCAGAGGGGCAGGGAGTGGGGAGAAGGAGACAAAGAAGGAGAGCAGTTTAGTCAAGGAACTAGCATGGATGACCCATGGACATGGACAAGTGGGATTGATTGTGGGTGGTGGGGGATGAGAGGGTGGGGAAGGGGAGAGCAAGGTGGAAAATGGGATGAATGTAATATAATAACAATAAAATTAATTTTTAAAAATGAACAGATAATAACCAAAATTTACTTGTTTCCCTCAAAATACCTTAAAATGTATTATATCCTGCCCCCTTTTAAATAATAGTCAAGCACCAATTTTTGTTTTCTCTATCAGAATATTATGAACATGATACATGGCAGTGATGACCTGAATAGATACTGAATTAAATAAAAGTTTAGTAAGGCTAGAACAAACAGTAAAATGAACCAAAAAATAAAGAAATAGGCAATTAAGAAAAATAATTTTACATCTCTCTCTTCTTCTACTCCTCAAGCTCAGAAATATTTAAGTTTTAACCCCAAGAGCTTTCCATGGGCATATTTTCCAGATTTCAAGGCAAAGTATCTTTAAAAGGAGTAAGGGGTGGATTACAAAATAAACAGTTTTATTAAGTAATGAGAAGTTAAGCAAAAATTCTTTATGTCTGTGACTACAAAAGTTTTCTTTCACTCTTTGAGATCAGTTACAAACATGAAATGTGCATTGCACCTGATTTCCATTTTGGGACCATTTCCAAGCTATGCCTGCTAAAGATAGAGCACATTCTCATGGAAACATAAGAGTATTGTTCAATTTACCTTGCTGAAGCAAAAAGTGATAACTGCAGTAGGGCTTCATGAGAATCAGTAAGGAAAAGTATCAAGAGTCCAATTTATTGACAGATTGTTTTCAATGCACCTGAAAAATTTACTGAACCATATGTACTCTTCAAAATAAATGATTCAAATAAAAGCTGTACAATATATTTGAAATAAAAGAGTTATGGAAAATTGGTAATTGATACAAACTGGAACTCTGCATCATCTACTACCATGGGTTTCCACCCAAATATGATACTTGGTTATTATCCATCAAATCTATGCCCTGAACCTGGGGAATAGGGGTTTTCAACCATGCTTTGCAGGGGCCATAAGGCCCCCTATTTCTGCTTTCTCTTTTATCTGCATTGAAACAAAGGGTTCTACTATGTTTAAAAGATTTTATTTAAGTTTGTAAAATATTATATAGATGAATCTTTCCAAGACTTTCCCAGCTAAAAAATATCTGATAAATTAGTAGAGCATGTGTCCCTATATGCATCTATTTCATGAACAATCAGTCTTTCATGTTTTATTACCGATTTCTTCTCTGATCAGGTCTCATGTGTTTCTCATATTTACACAATGTATCAGGTCTTAACTGCACCTTCTCTCTGGTGCAGACTCAGCTCCCTGTTCTCCTTTTGCCATGTGACTAAGATTCCTCACAGTCGGATCCGCTGCTTCAGAGGCCAAACTACCCATGCCTTATAGTATCCGCTGGCCCAGAGCTTCTCTAAAGATAATCTCCACATTCCCTAACTCCCCTAGGGGCAATCTGTTTAAATAAACTCAAGAGCATGGAATTAACCCATCTGGTAACTAGTTCTGTTACTTTGCAGCACTGGGCTTGATGTTGTCCACCTAAATTTAGGAGGACTTTTCTATTCACTTCCTAACTTGCCACAAACAATTTACTTATTTGCAGTTAATGACATTTATTGATGATGATCTGCAGTCATGGCAAAAGAAGATTAAGGTTCTGACAGATCTTTCATGTCTATGGGATATCTTTCTATTCTTAAAACCACGTCCCGTTTTCCATTATGTTTCCTTCTTTTCTTCTGTATTCTCACTCACTTTCTGTCAGTTTCCTCTTTATTATTACTACTTGCCTAAAAGTGCCTTTTTTTTCATACTTTTTTTTTCATTGATCTTTGGGATTGTACAATAATTCTCAGTTACAAAACTGAACATTTAAAGTTAGAGGGACTGGCCTCCATTTTAGAATTGAAGAATGGGTACAGAGAGTTACCTAAACTATCTGACTTGATTCTCAGGAGAATATAAAAGAAGGGACTAAGATTCATGGCCTTTTGTTTTTCTTCTATTTTTTCCAGGCTTCCTCTTTGATCCTGAACCAGGATCTAAGATAAAGGAACACTTATTTATTATACTAGTTTATATTAATGGACAAAGTTGATTTAAAAAAAAAAACAAACAGTATTTCCTATAGACTTTGTTGTCCAAGAAACTAAGGTCATGCTCTGCCCACAGTGGGTATCACAATGCTTAGTAGGAATTGAATGAGAGCTCAAAAGATTTGTTTGCCTCAAATTTCATCCCACAGAGGCACAACTAACCTAATAACTAAATTTCCAACAATAATCACATTTTTAAAATAACGATATTAAATCTTCAGAATGCCTGTGCTATTCAGTACAAATGCCCCTAGAAGGTATAACATAGTTACACATGGTCCATAAAAGAACAAGACAAAAAACATGGGAGAATTAATTTTCAATCAAGGTGAGAGTCTCAATGCTTATTTAATGCTTATTATGTACCACATTCTGGGTCAGGTACTGAGTATGAAAGTAATGACAAGGAGCTCATAGTGAGGTGGAAAACACCTATAATCAATAATACCATGAAGGCAGTGCTTACTGAGATAACTATGACCCAGACCTAAGGCAGGAGAGAGGACAAAGGCCTTCTGGTTGAAAAATAAAGCAGATAATGCTTTACTTTCAAGGAAATTCAAATTGTTTAGCATGTTTAAAATTCTGTGGGTGTGTGCAAGTGAGTGAATGAGTGTGTGTAAAAGAGCAAGCACATGTGTGGGAGATAAAAGATATAAAGAGAGAGTGGGAAGACATGGGTTTGGATGAGACAGAAGGAAAGAGATAGGGGAATATGGAGGAAATAAGAATGGGAGATCAGGCCCTGGCTGGTAGCTCAGTGGATAAGGTGCCAGCCTGCGAACCCAAAGGTCGCTGGTTCGATTCCCAGCCAGGGCAACATAACCAGGTTGCAAGCCAGGTCTCCAGCCAGGTCTGTAGCTGGAGGCAGGTGAAAGGCAACCATACATTGATGTCTCTCTCCCTCTCTGCCTCTCTCCCTTCCCCCTCTCTCTGGAAATAATAAAAAAATCTTAAAAAAAAAAAAAAAAAAGGGAGATCAGTGAGGGGTGGGAAGAAAGGGAAACCATAATAGGGGAGAAGGCAGAGATAGAAGAAAGAGATGGAAATGAATGGAGTAGAAGGTGGAAGAAGACAGGTTGGGGATAGAAATGTGCATATGCCTGCATTTGTTTGAGAGAGACAGAGATAGAGACAGAATGTGCATGTGTGTGTGTGTGTTGGGAGGTTGAATCTGTGAGTTGGTATACAGGCAGAGACCAGCCTCTGGGCTTTGTCCTGAAAAGGCTGAGCACTCAAGGATTTCAGGTAGAGGAGAGACATAACCCAGTGTTGAGCTCTCTGCTTGGGGACCTTCCCTGAATGCCTTGCTTGACATGCCAGCACCATGCCTGGCACTTGAATGTGGGAGGCTAAAGCAGATTCAGCAAGGCTCCATGTAGTTCCCTGGGACCTTTCTGGGTACTTCAAAGTTCCTGAATCCCTATCTCTGTGCCTAAGGTTACTGGGGAGGCTGCTCTGCCCACAGGAGCACAGAGTTAATCTTCCATGACCTCACTCCTCCCCTATTAGTCCTCAATCAATGACACTTGGAAACCAATGTATGCATGTCCCAAATGCTTTGAACCACTTGCCAGAGTTTCTGTGAGGTGCCAATTGCAGTAGTTGGCTTAACAATAATATACCCCATTTCAGTTACCTGTGCTGCCCCAACTTACTTCCTTACTTGCCACTGACGTTCCTTGAACTTCCCAAATTATCCTTCTACATTTGATTCTCTGTCTCAGGGTAAACATTGGGAAGAACCAATCTCAGACAAAGGAAAATAGCACCTAAGGAAAACTGCTCTACGGACCAACTTGGGTTTATTCTATAAAAGTTGCTACTACTGAAGGCAGGGCAGCAGAAAGGGAGAAAAGGATACAGTCTTCACAGCATTACTAATACTACTATTTAAATTCTTGTACTCAGTTTATTCAACTTTTTTACCCATGTGACAAGTGGCAATAGAATCATAACACTTTATTTTCAAAATTATATGATAGGTTGATAGCCTTAAAAATCCCTGAAAATTATTATTGGCCCCCAAATAAAGGAGTATAATTCATAAAACCAGTTGAAATAATTTTTAAGCTTTTAGTTCATTTAAAATTTTTCAACATTATATAATAAAGTAGGCCCAGTCTTACAAAGAGGGAGAAATTCACTTAAAATAATTTGGGCAAATCCCCACTTCTCCCACATTGCTTCATTTTGTTTCACTTTCAGGAATTCTGCCAATTAACTAGAAGTTCATTTGCATTACCTATATTCAAGGGAAAATACCCTACCACCAGCATGTTGAGGTGTGTGGGCAATATACTATAAACATGCTTAGTCATACATAACATCTTTCTACTGACACTTACATGAGGTTAGTCAGTAAAGGAGGTAAAGATTTGATACCTGCATGGAGCAAGATTAAGAAGAGACAAGTGGTTCTGGAATATTCCTAAGACTTCCAGTGAACAGTGGCACAAAAGGAAGAGCCAGAAAGAGATTGAGAAAACACCAGAGACAAACATTCTCTACTCTGAAACTCTGCCCACTGCATAGCTTGCTGAGCTAAGTGGTGCCAATGCCTGGTTTCATGAGCACACATAAAGCATGTGGACTTAGCGTGACTGCCAAGTACAGTTCTCCATTAAATTCAACATCTCTCCTAACCATAGCTACATGATCTGCTCTTTTACTTTGTCAGCAGATTTTTGATTTTCGATTTTTTAAAAGATTTTATCCATTATTTTTAGAGAGAAGGGCAGGGAGGAAAGAAGAAAGGGAATGAGACATCAACTTGTGGTTGCCTTTCACCTGCCTCTATCTATGGACCTGGCTGGAGACCTGGCTTATAACCTGGTTATGTGCCCTGGCTGGGAATCAAACCAGCGACCTTTGGGTTTGCAGGCCAGCGCCTTATCCACTGTGCCACCAGCCAGGGCTCAGCAGATTTTTCAAAAAGGCATTCCTTATCCAAAAATTAAAAAGTAACATTTCTATAATCATGTTTATGAATAAACCTTTACCTATTCCTATAAATATAATGTATCATTTTTCTTTAGGATGATCCCCTATACTGTTATTCTTTGGTAAATCGTTATGTAAGTTTTTTTCATATCCTATTATATACAACAGATGCTCTCAATATAAAATATATTTACAATGGATAAGTCTTCCCCTCAAATTCCTCCCTCTCACATTTGATTATAATAGAAACTCAATAATTAAAGATGTAGCACATAAAATTAGAAAATCACAATTTCAAAATCTCTTATGACTGGTGCTGGCATTATTAATGAATCCTAAAACCACTAGGTAAAAGGTTGTTGAGGAATAAGATATTTCCAAGATGTCAAACTATCACCCCATAGATTTATTTACTAATTTACAAAGGAAAAAAGTACCTCACAACAGAGAGATCTAGAGGTCACCATCTTAAAAAAGGCATCAAACTCAGCTTCTTTCAGGTAAGACCACCTGGCATGATAAATGGTTAGCCTCCTGATGGGATGCATTAGGAAGAATATAACCTCAGGTGACTATTTAATTAAAAATTCAGCCCTCAAAGCTACATTTTAAGTATTCAATAGCATCAGTAGATAGTGAACACTTTCATCACTACATAAAGTACTATTAGGCAGTGCTAATTTAGAGTGAATTTCCAGTTTACAGAAAATATAGGGGATGCTATACAAATTAAGTTACTTCATGAAAGGTTAGGTTCTTTGGAAAATACATTAATGCTGGGGAAAATAAGAAGGCAGCAGGAAAAGAGGAAGACCAAATGTGAGATAGATTAACTACATAAAAGAAGCCATTGGCATGCGTCTACAGATGCTAAGAAGGGCTTTTGAGGATAGGACATTTTGGACATCACTCATGCATAGTGTCATCAGGGGTTGGAGCCAACTCAATGGCATATAATGTACACATACAAGCTAAATGATACCTCAAAGAAATAACCAGTTAAATTCAGAATGTGAGTCATTCTACAAGCCTTCCTTCTTCAAAAAGTGTTATTAAAAAATAAACAGTGGTGGCAAACTAAATTAGATGAAAACACTAAAAAAGACACAGTAACCAAATGCAATGTGTGAAACACAGTTGGCTCCTGGTCTGGAAATGGGGAAATTGAAATATTAATTGAATATTAAGTGATGTTATGGAGTCATTATTAATTTTCTTAGGTATGGTAATGAATGGTATTGTGGTAATGTAGGAGACTGCCCTTTAGAAGAGAAGTGTTACATGTCTGCAGCATACTTTAAAAAAATACATGCAGATTGGGAAGATGGCAACAGAGTAGAGAGCAGTGCTGATGGTATTCTGGAGTACCAAAGCAGCTAGAGGACAAGATAGGGAGCGTGAGACGTCTTCAGGACCCTAGGGATTGGAACGGGCAGCATCTGGACACAGGGGAGCACAGCCCAGAGGCAGAGGAGGCCAGCAGGACAGTAGGTGAGGCGTTCCTGACCGACCGGCCGGCGGGCCGAGGTCGGCTCTGGGCAGGGGCGGCTCTGCCCAGGGTGGCGAGTTTGACTGGGTCCAGCTCCGGGCTCCCTGGCGACTAGAAGTCTCAACAGTGAAGTGCGGGCGGCTAGGGCAAACATCGCAGGGAACACGGAATTGAACTCTTGCAGGGAAGGGACTGTGTGAGAGATTCACTCTGGAAAACAGGGAAAGGAGGCTCCTCGCAGGGCTAGAGGAAGAGGAGAAGAGTCCTGCGGGAAGCCAGAGCGGGGGAGCAGGAAGTGCACCGGCCAGGGTGGCGAGAGGGCTGAAAAAGGTGCTGCTGGGCCACCGGGGAAACAGCAGCTAGAGGCCCCTGCTAGGGGGGAGGCCCAGCCATGCGCAACCACACAGGCCCCCAGACTCCTTGGAAACTCCAAATGGCGAGCCAGGAACTAGTGGCGGGGGCAACTGACCCGCCATTGCCCTAGACAAAGGCCGCACCCTGCCCTAGACAAAGGCCCACGCCTGGGAGGGGCCTCATCACAGAGGCCATGTAAAGGACGCCTGGGAAAGCTGGTTGGCTTGGAGGAGTGGTGCCCTCCCCGGAAGGGCGGGACAGTGTAGGCGGACCCCGGACAGTGTTGAAGGACAGGGGCGGCCTCCGCCCAGAACTGCGGGGGCAGGGCCAGTCATCACAGGGACCAGCGAAGTTGCCGGCTGCCCTGCAGGGGTGCTGGGTGCTAGTCAAGGGCAGGAACCTCCGCCAGGAGTGGGAGGGTGCACCCTGCGGGCTCCAGAATACTGGCAGCCTTAAAACCCAGTCAGGCTACTGGAGGCCCAGCCTAGCTGGGGGCGGACACTCAGAATCAGCCCTACTGTGACAATCAGAGGCCCTGCCACGCGCCAAGACCGGCTAGAATATAGACTATAGACTGTAAAGTCCTGACCAAGAAAAAGAGGCAGCCTCAGGAAAGGGATTGCTGCCAATCTCAAGCATCTGAGCTATACCGAGAGCAATATGAACTATTAATCCCCAACATATCCTTTGCAAAAGTTACTCCTCACATATTCTTAATCCCCACCATACCTCAATCCACCTGAATACCCAAGACCCTCCCTCTACTCTCGAATTAAAGTCTACTCACTCTGTGGCTATAATGCATTCCCAGTCCTCAATCTAAGTATTCCTCCCTTCCCCAGCCTTTCTAAACCCTTTCTTTATTCTTTTCTTCCTTCCTCTTTTTTTTTCATTTTTTAAATTTTTCTTTTCCTTTTCTTCCTGGTAAAGCCCACAGGTTCTGGCTCCACCTGGACCAATCAGAAATCATAAAGGGGGAACACACAGCTAAAACCTTTCTTTATTAATATTGACTTCTCTTGTCTTGTGACTTTTTCCCCCCTCCTTTTTTTTTTTTTTTCCTTTCTTTCTTTCCCCTTTCTTTTCTCCCTGATAAAACCCACTGCTCCTGGCTCTACCTGGACCAAACAGAGACCATAAAGGGTGAAGAGACACCTAAACCTTTTCTTTATTAATACTTATTTCTCTTTCTTTTGTGACTTTCCCCCTTTTTTTCTTTCTTTTTTTTCCCTCTGTTAAAAGCCCTCAGGTCCAAGCTCCATCTGGACCAGTCAGAGATTATTAAGGGTGACCAGCCATCTAAACCCTTTCTTCTTATTATTATTATCATTTTGTTTTTGTTTTTGTTTTTTTTTTCTTTTGCATTTTTTTTGTTTGGTTTGGTTTGGGTTTTTGTTTTTTCTTATTTGTTTTTGTTTTTGTTTCTGCTAAAAGCCCACAGGCCCAGAATACAACCAGACAGCACAAATAAAGGACACACCAAGAACAGCAAGTGGAGAAAATCTGGGAGACGGCAACACTGAACTCCACAAATCCTTTATCACAGAAGGGTGCTCAACTAAGGCAAGGAAGCAAAGCAGGTTAACCCAAGGAAAGAACAAAAATAAATAAAGAGCAAGCAAGAACAGACACCCAAAATGGGGAAAAAAATAATCAGTCCATCACCAAAAGGAAAGGAAGAATCCCCAGAAAAAACACAAAATGAAACAGAGGCACATGGAATATGAGATAAGGAATTCAAAAGAATGATGATAGAGAAGCTCAGTGAGCTCAGCCACATCAAAGAAAACTATAAACAACTCCAGGAGAACTACAAAGAACTCCAGGGAAATTACAAAGAACTCCAAGGAAGTTACAAGGAACTTACTGAGAACTAGTAAGCATGAAAAAGGACATGGAAACTATCAATAAGTGCCAGGAGGAAATGAAGAATACAATTTCTGAATTGAAGAATACAGTAGAAGGAATCAACAGTAGGCTAGAGGAAGCAGAGGACCGGATCAGCAAGTTGGAGGATACTCCAAGACAGCACAAGAGAATAAAAAAAGACTGAATAAGAATGAAGAGGGGTTAAGAGAGCTGCAGGACAACATGAAACGTAACAACATCCATATCATAGAGATACCAGAAGGAGAAGAGAAACAAGGAATGGAAAACCTGTTCAAAAAAGTCATGATAGAAAATTTCCCTAATATGATGAGTGAAAACATGAATCCAGTTCAGGAAGCACAGCGGGTCCCAATGAGGATCAACCCAAACAGACCAACACCAAGGCACATTATTATGAAAATGGCAAATTTCAAAGACAAAGAGAGAATCCTAAAAGCAACAAGAGAGAAATGACAAATAACATACAAAGGGGCTCCAATAAGGCTATCAAATGATTATTCAACAGAAACAATTCAAGCCAGAAAGGAATGGCAAAAAATACTTCAAGTCATGGTAAACAAAGGCCTGCAACCAAGAATACTCTACCCAGCAAGGCTCTCATTCAAGATAGAAGGAGAAATAAGGAGCTTCCCAGACAAAAAAAGACTAAAAGAATACCTCTCTACCAAACCAGCATTGCAAGAAATGCTAAAGGGTCTGCTATAAAAATAAGTAAACAAATAAAATGAAGAAACAGAGAAAGCCAAGGAGGAATACAGACACAAAGGGAGAAAATGGCAATGAATAAGTATCAATCAAAAATAACCTTAAATGTAAATGGATTAAATGCACCAATCAAAAGACATAGGGTAGCCGAATGGATAAGACCACATGACCCACATATATGCTGTCTTCAAGAGACCCACCTCAGAACAAAAGATCGACACAGATTGAGAGTGAAGGGATGGAAAACTATATATCAAGCAAATGGACATGAAAAAAAAGCTGGAGTAGCAATACTGATTTCAGATAAAATAGATTTTACAATGAAGGACATAAAAAGGGACAAAGATGGACATTTCATAATA
>PVIW01017414.1:0-14083 GCA_004026585.1 Noctilio leporinus
GGTTGGGGGGAGGTGGGAGGCAGAGGCAAGAAAGGGGAGCAGCTTAGACAAGAACCTAGTATAAAGGAACCATGGACATGGACAAAAGGTGGGATTGACTTTGGGGGGAATGGGTGGGTGGGGAGGGGGACAGAGGGGAACCAAAAGGGAATGGATGTAATGTAACAACAATAAAATTAAATTAAAAAATACCTCAATGAAAAAAAAAAAGAAAAAGAATGCACTTAGCAATAAACTTAACTAAGGGGGTAAAAACCTATACTCAGAAAACTGCAGAACAATGAAGAAAGAAATCAAGGAAGATACAAATAAATGGAAGCATATACCATGTTCATGGGTGGGAAGAATTAACCTCATTAAAAGGTCCATACTACCCAAAGAAATCTATAGATTCAATGCAATCCCAATTAAAATACCAATGACAGACTTCACTGAAATAGAAAAAATACTTCAATAATTTATATGGAGCCAAAAACACCCACGAATAGCCACCACAATCTTGAGAAAGAAGAACAAGGTAGGAGGAATCACAATACTGGACATCAAACTATACTACAAGGCTTCTGTAATCAAGACAGCATGGTACTGGCATAGGAATAGACATCTAGATCAATGGAACAGACTAGAGAGCCCAGAAATTAACCCAGGACTCTATGGTCAATTAATATTTGACAAAGGGGAAGGAACATCAAATGGAGTAAAAGCAGTCTCTTCAACAAGTGGTTTTGGGAGAACTGGACAGCAACATGCAAAAATACAAAACTAGATCATCAACTTACATCATACACCAGAATAAACTCAAGATGAATAAAGGACTTAAACATAAGCAGTGCCACCATAAAGGTCCTGGAGAAAAATATAGGCAGTAAACTTTTGATATCCTACACCAAAATATGGTTACTGATAATTCTCCAAAGGCAAAGGAAACCAAAGAACAAAACAACAAATGGGACTATATCAAATTGAAAAGTTTCTGTTCAGCTAAAGAAAACACCAGCAAAATTCAAAGGGAACTAACTGTATGGGAAAACATAATTGCCAATGATACCTCAGACAAGTGTTTGATCTCCAAAATATACAAAGAACTAATGAGACTCAACACCAGGGTGACAGACACCCCAATTAAAAAATGGGCAAAAGACCTGAACAGACAACTCTCTGAGGAAGACATAGGAAGAGCCCAAAGGCCCATTAAGGAATGCTCAACATCACTAGCCATCAGAGAGGTGCAAATTAAAACCAGAATGAGATACCATCTCACCCGTGTCAGAATGGCAATCATCAACAAATCAACAAACAAGTGTTGGCGAGGATGTGGGGCAAAGGGAACGCTCATGCACTGTTGGTGGGAATGCAGTTTGGTTCAGCCACTATAGAAAACAATATGGGGTTTCCTTAAAAAACTAAAAATGGAACTGCCTTTTGATCTTGTAATTCCACTACTAGGACTATACCCAAAGAATCCTGAAATACCAAGTCATAAGAACATATGTACCCCTATGTTCATAGCAGTACTATTTACAATAGCCAAGTGCTGGAAACAGCCTAAGTGTCTATCAGTGGATGATTGGATCAAAAAACTTTGGTCCATTTACACAATGGAATACTACACAACAGAAAAAAAGAAGGAACTCCTAACGTTTGCAACACCATGGATGGAACTAGAAAGTGTTATGCTTTGTTAAATAAGCCAGTCAGTGAAAGACAAATACCATATCGTCTCACCCATTACAGGACAATAATGAACAAAACAAAAAAAACAACCAAAACAGAACCAGATACATGAATACAATGATTAGACCTTCAGTGGGCAAAGGGAAGGGGGCTGGAGGGAGAGGGAAGGAAGAAGAAAGGAAGGGTAGCAGTTTAGACAAGGACCTAGTATGAAGGAACCATGGACATGGACAACAGGTGGGATTGACTTTGGCGGGGAATGGGTGGGTGGGGAAGAGCAAAGAGGGGAGCAAAAAGGGGATAGATGTAATACAACAACAATAAAATTAAATTTAAAAAAGAAAAAAAAACGAATACATCTCCACCTAACCAGCATTGAAAGAGATGCTAAAGGGACTGCTTTAAGGAGAGGGAGAGAGAGAGAGAGAGAGAGAGAGAGAGAGAGAGAGAGAGAGAGAGAGAGGTTCAAAGGGGAAAAACCACAATGAAATAAGTACCTATAATAATAACCTTAAATGTAAATGGATTAAATGCTCCAATCAAAAGACATACAGTAACTGAATGCATAAGAAAACATGACCCACATATATGATATATACAGTAGACTCACTCAGAACAAGCCATCTACACAGATTGAAAGTGAAGAGGTTAAAAAAAAACACTTCAAGCAAATAGACATGAAGAAAAGCTGAGGTAGCAAAACTTACATCAGACAAAGTAAATTTCACAACAAAAACCATAATAAGAGACAGTGAGGTATGTTTTATAATACTTAGAACAATCCATCAAGAAAATGTAACTTTGTAAACATATATGCACCAAACATATGCGCACCCAAATATTTAAGGAAAATTTTGTACTTCAAGGGTATTGACAACAACACACTCATAATAGGGGATTTTAACAACCCATTGTAAACAATGGACAGATATCCCAAGCAAAGAAACACCAAAGATATTATGGCATTGAACAACATATTAGATGAAACAGACTTAATTGATATATATAGAACTTTTCACCCCAAAGAAGCAAAATACACATTCTTTTCAAACACTCATAGAACATTCTCAAAGATAGACCACATGGTAGGACACAAAACAAGCCTCAACAATTTTTAAAAATTAAAATGATGTAAAACTTCTCAGATCATAATGGCTTAAAGCTAGAAACCAACCTCAAGGAAAAAACTCATAAATATTCAAATTCATAGAGACTGAATAACATGCTATTTAGTAATGACTGGATTAACCATGAGATCAAGAAATAAATCAAAAAAGCTTTTGGAAACAAATGAAAATGAACACACAACAGTTCAAAACCTATGGGACAGAGGTAAGGCAGTTGTGAGAGGGAAGTTCATAGTAATACATTCTATTCTAGGGCTACCTAAAAAGAATAAAACAATCTCAGTTTCCAAGGGTGACGACTTCCCCACAACAGCCTGCCTCTCATCAAAGATCCCCTTCATCCCTCTCCAGAGAGGAGAAGAGGAAACACAAGAAGAAACACCTGATGCAGAGCCCTAACTTCTACTTCATAGATGTTAAATTCTCACAATGCTATAAAATCACCACCATCTTTAGTCATACACAAATGATAGTTTTGTGTGTTGGCTGCTCTGTTGTCCTCTGTCAGCCTACAGGAGGAACAGAAAGGCTTACTGAAGAACACTATTTCAGAAGGAAGCAGCATTAAAAGCCCCCTTAATCAAGATGAGTGAGGAACCATCTCAAACATATTTTGGATACAAAAAGGATAGAAGAATCTCAAATGAAAAACATCACCATACAGCTACAAGGACTACAGGAACAACAAACAAAACCCAGGGCTACTAGAAGAAAGAAAATAATCAGGATCAGAGCAGAATTAAGTGCCATAGAGACTAATAGAACAATTCAAATGATTGATAAATCCAGGAGCTTGTTGAAAAGATAAACCAGACTTATCAAGAAAAAAAGAGAGAGGACCCAAGTAAATAAAATCATAAAAGAGAAGAAATTACAACTCATACCACAGAAAAACCGGAAGAGTTCATTAATTCTCTTGGCAAGACTCTTGCCTTTAACTTGTTTGTTTACAACGATGCCCACCACGTGATGGATGTAATTGCACTCTTTCAGTTTTCCCATGGGAACATTCGTAGAGTATTTCTTCCATTGATGTGACAACATACCCTTTCTTTTAGATTTGCATGTATGTGGCCAAAGGAACAACTCAAATTTCTTATCATAGAGTTGTTCATAGTAATTTTTTACAATCCTTTATATTTCTGTGGAACATCAACAATTAAATATCAAAGATAGAAACTAGGAAAAAATCCCATTTACTATAGCAATAAGAAAAATACAGTACCTAGAAATAAACTAAACCAAAGAGATAAAAGACCTGTACATGGCTGGAAAGAATGAACATTATTTAAATACCCATGCTACTCAAGGCAATTTATAGCTTCAACACAATCCAAAAATGACATATTTCACAGATATAGAATATACACATACTTCAAAAATTTATATGGAACCAATACTGATCATGACTAGCCATAACAATCTTGAGAAAGAAAAACAAAGTGGGAGGAATCACAATACCAGACATCAAACTACATAATAAGGCCACTGTAATCAAAAGAGCCTGGTGCTGGCATAAGAATAGATATATAGGTCAATGGAACAGAATAGAGAGCCCAGAAATAAGTTCAGGGTTCTATGGGCAACTAATACTTGACAAAGGGGGAAGGAACACAATATGGGGTGAAAATAGCCTCTTCAACAAGTAGTGGTGGAATAACTGGACAGGGGCATGCAAAAAAAAAAGTGGAACTAGCCCACCAACTTACACCATACACCAGAATAAACTCAAGTTGGATAAAAGACTTAAACATAAGCTATACCACCATAAAAGTCCTAGAGGAAAACAGGGAGTAAAATTGCAATTGTCCCACACAGCAATATTTTCACCAATTTTCTCCTAGAGCAAGGGAAATAAAAGAACAAATAAGCAAATGGAGCTATGTCAAACTTGAAAGTTTCTCCTCTACTAAAACAAATCAGCAAAATGAAAAGGGAACCAACTGTATGGGAAAACATTTGCCAATGACACCTCAGACAAGGTTTTGATCTCCAAAATATATAAAGAACTTATATAATTCAACACCTAAAAGATATAAAACCCAATTTAAAAATGAGCAGAGGGCTTGACCAGACACTTCTCCAAGGAGGACATACAAAGGGCCCATAGGTATATGAAAGAATGCTCAATATCACTAGACATCAGAGACATGTAAATTAAAACCACAATGAGAAACCACTTCACACCTGTCAGAATGGCAATCATCACAAGTCAACAGACATGTGCTGGTGAGGATGTGAAGAAAAGAAAATGTATACTGGTGCAGCCACTATGGAAAACCGTATGGAATTTCCTCAAAAAACTAAAAATAGAACTTCCTTGCGACTCAGCAATTCCATTACTAGGATTATACCTGAAGAATCCTGAAACACAAATTCTGAAGAACCTATGCACCCCTATGTTCATAGCAACGCTATTTACAATAGGGAAGTGCTAGAAGCAGCCTAAATGCCAATCAGTGGATGAATGGATCAAAAAATTTGAGTACATTTACACAATGGAGTACTATGCAGTAGAAAGAAAGAAGGAACTTCTGCCATTTGTGATAGTATGGATGGAACTGGAGAGTATCACGCTTAGTGAAATAAGCCAGGCAGCAAAAGACAAATACCATATGATCTCACTTAATACAGGAAACTAATAGATGAGCAGAACGAAATCAGAGACATAGGAAAAAAAAAAGGAGCAGAATGATGGTGACTGGGAGACAAGGGAAGTAGGGTGAGGGTTTAGAGGAGGAGCTAATGTGAAAGACCCATGGTCATGGACAATGAGGTGGGGATTGACTGTGGGAGAGGGGACAGTGAGAGTGGGGCAGGGGAGAGCAATGGGAGAAAGATGAAACAATTGGATTACAACAACAATAAAAATTATTTTTTAAAAAGTCATAAATATTAGTAATGGCTTTGTCCTCAATAGTTTGTAATTTTTTATTTTTAACAGGGAAAATAAATATGACCTGAAATAGTTTTAGATTTGCATCCTTTTTGTTTATGAGGGCCCTAGCACCAGTAAGCAATACCATGTATTGGTAAGCCCATCATTTTGTTTTGTTTGAAATGTGTGATTGGCCCTGACTGATGTGACTTAGTCTACTGATGTGACTTAGTGGACTGGGCATCATCCTGTAAACTGAAAGGTTGCTGGTTTGATTCCCAGTCAGGGCACATGACTGGGTTGCAGGACAGGTCCCTGGTTGTGGGGAACAACAAATATCGACAACCAATCGATATTTCACACATTGATGTTTCTTTCCCTCTCTATTTATGTACTAGCAACTTAGGCTATTCCAGTCATTCCTTCACTCACATCTCCAGCTATTTATAATTCTCACTTCCTCTAGTACCCAACTCTCAGCTTCCAGAAAGCCTTCTCTGACCTGGTATTCCCCATGCTGATCACTCCTTAATTCCCTCTTTCAGCACTCCATACATTGCTTGGAATCTTGACTCCACAACCAGATTGTAAGTTCTTTAAGGACCAATATTTTACTCCTACTGTCTCTCCAGGTGCCTGTCCAATTGATGTACTAATAATTTTATTCTTCTTTAGATTAAAGATATTGAATACAGATGATGTGACTTCCAAACCACACTACTATACCAGGGTACTTATAACCCAGGGATTCAGTAATACTGCTTAATACATTATTTATTTACTTTATTGATTCTATTTTTCATCTCTAATAAATGCACTTACCCTCACCCAAACAATAGCTCACTAAGAATAATTGAACTTCACTTAAACTCTGCCACTGGTTTCTATTAGCTACTTAAGCACTTACTTGCTGAGTTTAGAGCTCTTGAGTCTACCAAATTTTTGTCTTCAAATGAATCTTCTTAACTACATCACTTGGGATTTTGACATCATTTCTCCCTAAATGATTCTATCCACTGGTTAGTTTATCAAACCTATGCTGGACTATCAAATAAACTTATATTTCTTTTTTTAACTTATTTATTGTTGTTGTATTACATTTGTCCAGTTTTTTCCTGCATTGCTCTCTCCAGCCCCACCCTGCCCATCCCTTCTTCCACAGTCTATCCCCACTTTATTGTCCATGTCCATGGATCATTTATATTAGTTCCTTGATCAAACTCTTCCTCTTGTTTACCCCTTTCTCTTTCTCCCCCATGTCCTCTGTTTACTTGTTTCCTGTTCCTTATTTTCATGCCTCTGGTTCTATTTTGCTTATTTGTTTGCTTTGTTAATATGGTATTTGTCTTTCGCTGCCTGACTTATTTCACTAAGCATAATACTACTCAGTCCCATTCACGCTGTCACAAAAGGCAGGAGTTCCTTCTTTCTTTCTTTCTTCTGGGTAGTACTCCACTGTGTAAATGTACCAACATTTTTTGATCCATTCATCCACTGGTGGGCATTTTGGCTGCTTCCAGCACTTGGCTATTGTAAATAGCATTTCTATGAAGATCAAGGTGCATAGGTTTTTCTGAATTGGTGTTTCAGGATTCTTCAGGTTTAATCCAGCAAAGGAATTGCTGGATTAAAAAGCAGTTCCATTTTTAGTTTTTTGAGGAAATTCCATACTGCTTTCTATAGTGGCTGGACCAGTACACATTCCCACCAAAAGTGCACTAGTGTTCCCTTTTCTTCACATCCTCACCAGCACTTGTTGTTTGTTGATTTAATGATGGCCATTCTGACAAGTGTGAAGTAGTATCTCATTTAGTTTTAGCTTGCATCTCTCTGATAGATAGAGATGAGCATTCTTTCACATGTCTATGGGCTCTTTGTATACCCTCCTCGGAGAAGTGTCTGTTCATGTATTTTGCCCATTTTTAAGTTAGATTGTATGTCTTTCAGATGTTGAGTTGATGGTCTAGTTACTGGTCTAGTTTCATTTTGTTGCCTGTCCTGGTCCACTTCTCCTAACACTGCTTGCTAAAGAGGCTATTTTCACTCCATTTTATGGTCCTTTCCCCTTTGTCAAATATTAGTTGATCATAGAGACTTGGGTTTATTTCTGGGCTCTCTATTCTGTTCCATTGATCAATAGGTCTTTTTAAAAATGTTTTTATAATTTTTAGAGAGAAGAGAAGGGTAAGAGGCAGAGAGGGAGAGAGTCAGGGAGAAAGACATGAATGTCTTTCATCTGCCTCTAGCTACAGAGCTGGCTGGAGACCTGGCTTGCAACCTGGTTATGTATGCCCTGTCTGGGAATCGAACAAGTGACGTTCGGGTTCACAGGCTGGCACAATAGGTCTATTTTTATGCCAGTACCATACTCTTTTGATTGCAATGGTTTTGTAATATAGTTTGATATCTGGTTTGTAATCCCTCCTACTTTATTCTTCTTTCTCAATATTGCTGTGGCTATTCAGGGTTGTTTTGGGCTCCATATAAATTTTTGAAATATTTGTTCCAGACCTGCAAAATATTTCATTGCTATTTTAATATGGGATGCATTGAATCTATAAGTAGCTTTCAGTAGTGTCCATTTTATTAAAATGGACATTTTAATGGTGTTAATTCCTCTCATTGATAGAACATGGTACATGCTTCTATTTATTTATATCTTTCTTAATTTCTTCCTTCAGTGTTCTGAAGTTTTCCAAGTACAGGTCTTTTATCTCCTTGGTTAAGTTTATTCCTAGGTACTTTACTTTTCTTGTTGTTATAGTAAATGGGATATGTTTTCTAGTTTCTATGTCTGATATTTCAATTGATGGTGTACAAGAATGCCTTCAATTTCTGGATATTGACTTCGTATCCAGCTATTCTGCCAAATTCACTTATTAGTTTAAAGTAGTTTTTTGGTGGAGTCTATAGGATTTTCTATATACATTATCATATCATCTGCAAGCAACAGCAGTTTTATTTTCTCCTTTTCAATTTGGATGCCTTTGCTTCCTTTTTCTTGTCTGATCACTGTGGCTAGCGCTTCCAAATTATGTTGAATAGAAGTGGAGAGAATTGACACTTTGTGGTGTTCCTGATCTTAAGGGAAATGCTTTTTATTTTTGCCCATTGAGTATGATGTTGGCTGCAG
The DNA here is from genome assembly GCA_004026585.1 of Noctilio leporinus. Lineage (NCBI taxonomy): Eukaryota > Metazoa > Chordata > Mammalia > Chiroptera > Noctilionidae > Noctilio > Noctilio leporinus. Next base: position 8,813 of record PVIW01017414.1, read on the forward strand.
GTTTCTCATACATGGCCATTATTATGTTGAGGTATGCTCATTCTATTCCCATTTGCATAGTGTTTATCATAAATTGGTGTCACACTTTATCAAATGCTTTTTTAGCATTTATTAATATGATCATATGGGTTTTACCTTCCATTTTGTTTATGTAGTGTATTACACTTATTGATTTGCAAATATACCACCCTTGTATCCCTGGGATGAATCCTACTTGGTCATGGTGAATGATCTTTTCAATTTATTTCTCTATACAGTTTTCCAATATTTTGTTGAGGATGTTAGCATCAATGTTCATCTATGATATTGGCCTATTGTTTTCTTTCTTTGTTGTGTCTTGACCTGGCTTGGGAATTGGAATAAAACTGGCCTCATAGAAAGAATTTGGGAGTCTTTCCTCTTCTTGAATTTCTTGAAATAGTTTGAGAAGGGTAGGAGTTATTTCTTCCCAAAATGTTTGGTAAAATTCACATGTGTAGCCATTTTATCTGGGGCTTTTGTGTGCTGGGAGTTTTTTTTATTTTTATTACTGTTTCAGTTTCACTAGTTGTTATCAGTCTATTCACCCTTTCTGCTTCTTCTTGATTCAGTTTTGGAAATTATGTTTCCAGAAATTTGTCCATTTCACCCAGGTTGTCAAATTTCTTGTCATATAGTTGTTTATAGTAATGTTTCACAATTTTTTGTGATGAGGCTGGCTCAAGGCTTGTTGATTTTACTTATCCTTTCAAAGAACCAGCTCCTGGTTTTATTGATCTTTTGAATTGTTGTTTTAGTCTCTATGTCTTTTAATTCTGCTCCAGTCTTGATGATTTCCTTCCTTCTACTTGCTCTGGGCTTCATTTATTGTTGTTTCCCCAATTCTTGTAGCACTAGAGTTAGGTTGTTTATTTGAGGTTCTTATACCCTTTTTAGAAAGGCCTGTATTGTTATGAACTTCCCTTTCCAGATTACTTTTGCTGTGGCCCATGGATTTTGGGTTGTTATGTGTTCATTTTTCATTTATTTTCAGGTACTTTTTGATTTTTTCCTTAATCTCATCATTAACCCATTTATTATTTAGTAACATATTATTCAGTCTCCATGAATTAGAATATTTTTGAGAGTTTTTCCTGAAGTTGGTTTCTAGTTTCAAACCATTGTGATCTTAGAAGATGCTTGATAAAATTTCAATTTCTTGAATGTTGAAACTTTATTTATGTCCTAACATGTGGTCTATTTTTGAGAATGTTCCATGTGCATTTGGGAAGAATGTGTATTTTGCTTCCATAAGGTGAAAAGTTCTGTACATATCAATTAAGTTCATTTGAACTGGAGTGTTTGTTCCATGCCATAATATCCTTGGTGGGGTTTTTTTTGTTTTTTTGTTTTGTTTTGTTTTGTTTTTTTGCTTGGAAAATCTGTCCATTGTGGACAATGAGGTGTTAAAATTCCCTGCTATGAGTGTGCTGCTGTCATTATCCTTCTTGACGTTCTCTAAGATTTTTCTTATATATTTTGGTGCTCCTATGTTGGGTGCATATTGTTTACAAGGTCATATTTTTTTATGGATTTTTCCCTTAGGTATTATGAAATGCCCTTCTTTTTCTCTTTTTATGGCCTTCTTTGTGAAATCTATTTTGTCTGATATAAGTGTTGCTACCCTCGCGTTTTTTCATGTCAACTCCCTTAAATATTTTTTTCCATGCTTTCACTTTCAATCTGTGTAGATCTTTCATTCTGAGGTGGGTCTCCTGTACACAGTATAAATATACTGTATGTATGGGTCATGTTTTCTTATCTATTCTGGTACCCTATGTCTTTTTGTTGGTGCATTTAACCCATTTGCATATAAGGTTGTTATTGATAGGTATTTATTCATTGCCATCCTTCTCTTTTTACCTGTGTTGCTCTCTCTTTCTTCACCTTCTTAAAGCAGTTGCCTTAGCATGTCTTGCGATGCTATTTTGGTGGAAATGCATTCTTTAGCCTTTTTTTGTCAGGCAAATTTCTTATTTCACCTTCCATTTTGACTCAGAGCCTTGCTGGGCAAAGTCATCTTGATTGTAGGTCTTTGATTTTCATTGCTTGGAATATTTTTGTCATTCCCTCCTAGTTTGTAAGTGTTTCTGTTGAGAAATCAGTTGATAGCCTTATTATATCTCCTTTTTATGTTATTAACTGTTTTACGGTTTCTGCTTTTAAGATTTTGTCTTTGTCTTTGAATTTTACCATTTTAACTATGATGTGTCATGGTGTGGGCCTTTTTGGGTTCATCCTCATTGAGACCTTATATACTTCCCAATTTGTGTGATGTTTTCTCTCCTCAAGTTAGGGAAGTATTTATGTAATTTTTTTAAAAGATTTTATTATTTTTAGAGAGAGGGGGAGGGAGAGAGGGAGAGAGGCAGAGAGGGAGAGAAGCATCAATGTATGGCTGCCTTTCACCTGCCTCCAGCTACAGACCTGGCTGGAGACCTGGCTTGCAACCTGGTTATGTGCCCTGGCTGGGGAATCGAACCTACGACCTTTGGGTTCGCAGGCTGGTGCCTTATCCACTGTGCCATCAGCCAGGGCAATGAGTAATTTTTGACTCTCAATTTTTATTATTTGAGAAATGCATTTTGTACAGCTATAGCTGCCATAGAGAATGATTCCTCTGATGGATCGGGGCAAAGTAAATCAAAAAACCTCTGAAAGTGACTCACCATTCTAGAAGCCATTACAAAAATGTGTGATTCATGGAAAGAGGTCAAAATACCAACATTAACAGATGTTTGGAAGAAGTTGACACCAACTCTCATGGATAAGGGGTCCAAGACTTCAGTGGAGGAAGTAACTACAGATATGGTAGAATAGCAAGAAAACTAGAATTGGAAGTGAAGCCTGAAGATGTGACTGAATTGCTGAAATCTCATGATAAAAGGAGTTGTTTCTTATGAATGAGCAAAGAAAGTGGTTCCTTGAGATGGAATATACTTGTGGTGAAGATGATGTGAAGATTGGTTGCATGACAGCAAGGAACTCAGAATATTACATTAACTTCTCTGATAGGGTAATGGCGGGGTTTGAGAGGATTGACTCCAATTTGGAAAGAAGTTCAGTTCTAGGTAAAATGCTATCAAACAGCAATGCATACTACAGAGAACTCAATTGTGAAAGGAAGAGTCAGTCAATAAGTATCACTGTTCATTGGTATCTTATTTGATGAAATTATCACAGCCACTGCAGCCTTCAGGAACTGCCACTGATTGGTCAGCAGCCACCAAGGCAAGGCCTACCACCAGATGAAAGAGTACTACTCACTCAGGGCTCAGATGATGGGTAGCAATGAAGTATTTTAAAAATAAAACGTCACCTCTTTTTTAGAGATAGTGCTATCGGCACTTTTGATAGATTACAGTATAGTGTGAGCATAACTTTCAGATGCACTGTGACTCACTTTATTGTGATATTCACTTGATTGCAGTAGTTTGAAAGTGAACCTGCAGTATCTCCAAGGTATGCCTTTGGAAGTCCTAAGTTCACTTGGGGGAAGGTCACCTTAAACTTCTCATCTGTGCCCCTGTGTCCTTTCCCTGGTTCTGCAAGTGCACTCAGGACAAATGCCTCACTGTTTACTAGTCTCTTGGTTGAGATTCTGGCATCAGTGTTTCTTTATTTTTTTAATTTAATTTTTTATTATTATTTTTTAAATTTTATTGTTGTTGTATTACATTCATCCCCTTTTTGCTCCCCTCGGTCTCCCTCACCAACCACCCATCCCCGCCAAAGTCAATACCACCTCTTGTCCATGTCCATGGTTCCTTTATACTAGGTTCTTGTCTAAGCTGCACCCATTCCTTGCCTCTGCCTCCCGCCTCCACTCAAACCTTTTCCCCCTGACCACTGAAGGCCTATTCACTGTCTTCATATATTTGGTACTGTTTTCCTTGTTATTAGTTTTGTTCATTATTGTCCTGTAATGGGTTAGATCATATAATATTTGTCCTTCACTGACTGGCTTATTTCACTAAGCATAATACTCTCCAGTTCCATCCATGTTGTTGCAAAGGGTACAAGTTCCTCCTTTCTTTCTGCTGTATAAAATTCCATTGTGTAAATGTACCAAAGATTTTTGATCCAATCATCCACTGATGGGCACTTAGGCTGTTTCCAGCCCTTGGCTATTATAAATAGTGCCTCTATGAACATACGTGTATATAGGTTCTTATAAATTGGTGTTTCAGGATTTTTTGGGTATAGTCCAAGTAGTGGAATCACTGGATCAAAAGGCAGTTCCATTTTCAGTTTTTTAAGGAAACCCCATACTGTTTTTCACAGTGGCTGCACCAGCCTACATTCCCACCATCAGTGAACGAGGGTTCCCTTTGCCCCGCATCCTTGCCAACACTTGTTGTTTGTTGATTTGCTGATGATTGCCATTCTGACAGGTGTGAGGTGGTACCTTATTGTGGTTTTAATTTGCATCTCTCTGATGACTAGTGAGGTTGAGCTTTCTTTCATACACCTCTGGGCCCTTTGTATATCTTCCTGGGTGAGTTGTCTGCTCAGGTCGTTTGCCCATTTTTTAATGGGCTGTCTGTCTCCCTGGGGTTGAGTTGCATTAGTTCTTTCTATATTTTGGAGATCAGACCCTTGTCTGAGGTAGCACTGGCAATTATGTTTTCCCATACAGTTGGTTCCCTTTGAATTTTGCTGATATTTTCTTTAGTTGAATAGAAACTTTTCAATGTGATATAGTCCCATTTGTTGATTCCTTCTTTTATTTCCTTTGCCCTTGGTGAAGTATCAATAAACATAATTCTGCCTAGGATATCCAAAAGTTTACTGCCTGTATTTTTCTCCAGGACATTTATGGTGGCACTGCTTATGTTTAAATCCATTATCCATCTCGAGTTTATTTTGGTGTATGGTGTAAGTTGGTGGTCTAGTTTTATCTTTTTGCATGATGCTGTCCAGTTCTCCCAACACCATTTGTTGAAGAGACTGTTTTTACTCCATTTGATGTTCCTTTCCCCTTTGTCAAATATTAGTTGACCATAGAGTCCTGGGTCAATTTCTGGGCTCTCTATTCTGTTCCAATGATCTATATGTCTATTCTTATGCCAGTACCAGGCTGTTTTGATGACAGTAGCCTTGTAGTATTGTTTGAAGTCCAGTATTGTGATTCCTCCTACCTTGTTCTTCTTTCTCAAGATTGCTGTGGCTATTCGTGGGCATTTTTGGCTCCATATAAGTTTTTGAAATATTTTTCTGTTTCTGTGAAGTCTGTCATTGGTATTTTTTTTT
>PVIW01017415.1:0-14075 GCA_004026585.1 Noctilio leporinus
ACAAGTTCCTTCTTTCTTTCTGCTATATAGAATTCCATTGTGTAAATGTACCAAAGTTTTTTGATCCAATCATCCACTGATGGGCACTTAAGCTGTTTCCAGCACTTGGCTATTGTAAATAGTGCCGCTATGAACATAGGTGTACATAGGTTCTTATGAATTGGTGTTTCAGGATTCTTTGGGTATAGTCCAAGTAGTGAAATGGCTGGATCAAAAGGCAGTTCCATTTTCAGTTTTTTAAGGAAACCCCATACAGTTTTCCACAGTGGCTGCACCAGCCTACATTCCCACCAACTGTGTATGAGGGTTCCCTTTGCCCCGCATCCTCATCAACACTTGTTTGTTGATTTGCTGATGATTGCCAGGCAAATTATTTTTTAGATTCAATCTCATTTGAGTATTTTCCTGCTACATATGTTATATGTTGTATTTTTCTCCTCTGCAATTATCTCATATTTGGACAGGAGCATTTTATTTTTCAACCTTTCCAATTCCCCTCTTGATTTAAAAACTTTAGTCTCACTTCTTAGACGAAGGTTTACCAATTAGGTCAGGTAGAATATGTTTATGCAAGTGATACTGGATGGAGAGTATTTTATCTCAAGTTCTATATCTGGTTATCATTCTTTCCTGCAAGGCTTCTCTATGTTATAAACCAAACAGGAGAAGTGAGAAAGACAAGCACAAAATCTAGAAATGATTAATGGGAAAGAACAAGATCTAGATACTTCTTCCAAATAAGAGAAGACATTATGGCATATTGGCTGCATGTCAGTCACATAGTGTGTCTGCCTGGATTGAAATTCCATTTATGCTTTAGCGTTTGAACCTTGGACAAGTTATTTAGCTTCTTTGTGCTACAATTTACAACTCTTAGAGGAGATACTGTAGTAGTAATAGTTATCTCATAAGGCTGGAGGGGGATGAAATGAATATGGGGAAAGGACTTAGAAGAGCGCTTAGCACAGAGTAAATCCTCATAAAAAATTAGCTTTTACTAACAGCACAGGTGAGGTGGAGTCATTTTAAAAAATTACCTCTATAGGGCTTAATTAAGCATAACCTATATGCCATTTCCACTGTGGGAATTTCAACAATGAAATGAGGGATATACTTCTTCATAAATTCATAATTCTCATGTATGCTTGTTAATGCACATACTGCTTTACTTGATAGTACAAACTTGTGTTTCCACCAATTTGTATTCTTTTTTTTTTTTTTTTTTAAAGATTTTATTATTTCCATAGAGAGAGGAAGGGAGAGAGGCAGAGAGGGAGAGAAACATCAATGTATGGTTGCCTTTCACCTGCCTCCAGCCACGGGCCTGGCCTGGAGACCTGGCTTGCAACCTGGTTATGTGCCCTGGCTGGGGAATCAAACCAGCGACCTTTGGGTTGTATTCTATTTTTAATGTGAAGTTACTGCTTTTTTAAAATTTTATTTTATTTTATTGCTGTTCAATTATAGTTGTCCCTACTTTTCTCTCTCAACTCTCCCCTGCCCTGCCTCCCCCACTATCCCCTGCCCAAGCCTCACCATTGTCTATGTTCATGGGTCATTTATAAATGTTTCTTGATTAGTCACTTCCCAGTCTTACATATAGATCTACATGTGAATGCAGTCTGCCATTTTTAGGGATTATAGAGTTTTCTTTCTTTCTTTCTTTCTTTTTTTTTTTTTTCTTTATCTACCTAGCCTAGTTTGCTTAGTCTCTGCCCTATTGAAATGGAAAAGCCAGTGTTCATGTTGCCTGTCACCTACCAGACCCAATAAGCAGAGACAGGGATTGAATTTTTATGGGTGTTTTATTCAGATGGTTGGTGATCTGAGAAGATGGTGGTTTGGCACCCTAACAGACCATCTTATATTCCATTATAAATGGGCCCTTTCATAAGAAGACAGGTGTAGGTAAGGGGAAAAAGTTAATGAGATAAAAGCTGCAGCATTCTTTCATCTGTGTCCTGGGCAGAGGTCCTTTCACCCTGGAGCATAATGGCTCAGATACCATCCTGATTGTTTGCAGTCCTCCTGAGGCACAAAGGTGGAACTGCTTATGGTTACCTGAAGTCAAGGTGGTGTATACCTTCAGTTCCTAAAACAGTAGCTTTTAGACACATTAATTACTACACTTACAGTATTAGCTGTTACCTGAAACTCAAAATTTCCAACATTTGAGTCCTCTATCACTATTACTTGAAATTTGGGTTGTTTCCAGTTTATCACTAATACAAATTGCCCCTGAATGAACATCTGCAGCAAATTACCTTTTTATTTTGGGTTATTTACTCAGGGTATATTCCAAAGACTGAAATTACTGAGTCAAAGGGCGAGAAAAGTTTTATAGCTCTCATTGCAAGTTATCAAACAGCTTTCAGAAATGTGGAACCCATTTCCAGTGGTAACAGCACACATATACTTCTTTTTGCAGGGTGCTGCCGACTTGATTCAATTCACATTTTAAAGCTCAAATTACTTTTCCTTAGTTGGTCAGGCAGGCTTCAGATAACCTCCTCCCACATTCACTGGAATCAATTCCAGTAGTAGAAGTTTCAGTGTTATCTACAAGTGACACAAGGAAGGGAAATGGAGGCCTGGTGCCTAGAGTTAGGTAAGGGGCTCCAGATCAGATAGCCTTCAGGGAAGGTTCGAGCAAGTTGCTCAGTCCCTCTTTACCTTAGAACTTTTGTAATAGGGTTGTTGTGAGAAGTAGTAGATAATAGATGTAAAGCACCTAGGGTAGCACTAATTATCAGTAAATGAGCTTCAAGAAATCTCTTTCAAAGTCAAACTTTTGTTTTAATGACATTAAAATCATTATGCTCTTTAAAGTTCTTGCATAATTAGCAATAATTTAATCAGCAATGGTTAAGAGTTTTGTGTGAAATTATCTTCTCCCATGTGTACATATTAATAATTTAAGTTCTTCTGACAAATTGTGAGTTTGGTAATTGATGTTGGAAGTGCACACAAAGGCAGATTATAGAGAAGAGATGATTGGAATTTTCTGGTTCACTTCATGGATAGCCAGCAAATGTTTCTGTTTTTCAGTGATATGTATAAGCTAGTTGATTTAGGTGATATGACATCCCATTAATTTATCACTTCATTATTCCTAGGTGAGTAAAGAGAGGTTTTCTTTTGCAGAATAAAATAATGAGAGATGGGAGCAAACGTTTGCTATCAAGATGTATGGCCACTCCAGATGAAACCTGGTATCTGGAAATGAGCGCAGGCTCTTATCTGTCCTTACCAGGTGGCCTACCCCCGGGCCCCGAGGAGCCACTTGTTGCATGAAGAATATGTGTGTTGCGGTTACTTTCCAACAGCCAACATGTTAGTGGTTGAGCTTGCAGTTGTTCTTTGGCTGATCTCTATAGGGTTTCTTTAGCCTGTAGTCACCTCTTTCTCCAGCTCATTATTTAGAGTGTTCAGCTAGCCTCCTGCTCTCTTTCATGCCAACATGGTCAGGCACTCTGCAGAGCTGGGTTGCAGCCAACTGAGCTTGGCCACCTTAGGAATGGCCACATTCCAGGAACCTGTTACGGATGGCACTGCCCTCCTTGGCAATTGGTGTTGAGGATGGTGCATGGATGATGCTAATGAATCCCACAGAAGGTGGAGTTTTGTTATTTGCAACAGGCCTGAGACTCACAGACAGAGAAAAGGGAAGATTTTATAAGCTTGTGGCCTTACATTTTTAAGCTGTTCCCAACTGTGCAAAGGCTCGTGTTTAGAATCCTTGTGAGATGTTAAAGCCGCAAAAGGTATCCAAGTCACTTTAGTGAGGAGGAAGGATGTTGAATACATCACGTTGAGAGGAGTTGCAAATTGGTGGTCCCAGAAGACTGAATGCAGCTCACAGATGTGTGACTTGCATGGAATTTGACTGACATAAGATTGATTTTCTTTTTGAAAGCCTTTAGACATGGCTGCAAGCTGTAGTTCTGCCATAATAACCAATACTCAACTAGTCAGTTTAATATAAAATCAACATAATGGGAGCAAAGATGGGCAGGGTTTTTTTTTTCTAGCATCTTATGAAGAGTTAGTTTCTACACAAAGGTACTTTTCAAAAAATCATTTAAAAAACATATATGGCTAGTGAGATTAACAGCAACTCAGTAAGTCAAGTTTGTGTGTTTTTCCATTAATACTCCATTGTCCTTTGGATAGTTAAATGCAAAAGGAGCAGTGAATTAACTAATTTTAAGTAGTAACCTTCGTGTTCTTATCTCATTTTTCCCCATTTCTGCCTGTATTCCAATTAAGTTAGGTTTTTATTTTTATTTATTTATTTAAAAGATTTTATTTTATCATTCCCAGAAAGAGGGGAAGGGAGAGAGGCAGAGAGGGAGAAAGACATCAATGTATGGTTGCGTTTCACCTGCCTCCAGCCACAGACCTGACTGGAGACCTGGTTTGCAACCTGGTTATGTGCCCTGGCTGCGGAATCGAACCTGTGACCTTTGGGTTCACAGGCCCGTGCCTTATCCACTGTGCTACCAGCCAGGGCTAAGTTAGGTTTTTAAACCTGTGGCAATAAAATTATAATTAATAACCAATGTTTGGCAAGAAGTTTCAAAAGGTCTTGACAGATAGCTTATGATTCAAATTCATACTTGATCAGTAAGATTTCAATCCTGGAAAAGTTTGGATCAAATCTGGTAACTTGTGTATTGCAACACTTTACCTACATTTGAACTGTCTGGTCATTGCACTCTGCCTTTTAACAGCTGTTGCCCAGGTCCCATATAATCATGTGAAACTACAAGAGCTTCCGAGACCCATTTGTTCATGTTCTATGTGTTCACTGGTCTACCTCTGACCAAGAGATTCAGAAACAAGCAGGATTTATGAGAAAACTATTACCAACAGTACTTGCCAGAACTCAGGTTAAACTTCAGGGAATTTTTCTATTGGAGAAATATTGTTGTAGACTTCTGGCTCTGTTCCCTGCTTTTTCCTTATGGAGAGTCTGACTTTGGGGTGGGAAGGCCAGTCTGCCTGTCAGGACTCTGCTTAGGTGGTAACGCTCAAAGAAAACTGGTCACCCTGTCCCTGACTTGGTTTCGTGCTTCCCACTCCCATACTTTTACTTATATTCTTATCTGATTATGCAAAATCCTCCTCCTCTTCACTCTCTTTCAAGGCTTAAATCAAATTCGTCATCTCAGACTTAAGTAGGCACTATTCTGAAGGTGATTATTGCTTGTCCTTAATGGTAATTCTTAATATTTTATAGTTTAACATTTTTTTCAGATGCCCCCAGTGATTACAGTTGGATTTTCACTAACTATTCAGGAAGTAACAAAATTCAATAATTAAAATATTGACAAAATGAAGGTCAACATCTACATTTGTATTTCAGATGCAAATAATATGTGGTTTGCATACAGATTTACAAACCTCTGTTAAAATTCTGATGTGCTGGTATATATAATTTCTCGCTTCCTTAGCTTCTCATTTTTTTTTAAGATTTTATTTATTATTTCCAGAGAGAGAGGACGGGAGAGAGGCAGAGAGGGAGAGAAACATCAATGTATGGTTGCCTTTCACCTGCCTCCAGCTATGAACCTGGATGGAGACTCGGCTTGCAACCTGGTTATGTGCCCTGGCTGAGAATCAAACCAGCAACCTTTGGGTTCACAGGCTGGCACCTATCCACTGAGCCACCAGCCAGGGCCAGCTTTTCTTTTTATGTTTCTAAGAGTTACCAAGGAAATGATAAGTACTTAGATACAGTGCCTGTCTTTCTAGTCCTTTTCATATACTTTGCAGAACATTGTCAGATAGTTCGCATTTATCAGGAACATGAAGTAGTGGGACCATGAACTAAATGAACTACATTAGGTACAAGACAATAACTGCAGAATTGGGAGGATTTTCAGTGATCATTGATGCAAACATAATTTTTAATGACTGAGTAGTGTTTCTTTAGGTGGAAGAACCATTCATTCATTCACTGCTTATTGACATTTTACTTGGAGGCACTACTGTATTTTAGGTACTGTTCCAAGTACTTGGGTTAAAATGATGAATAAAACAGACAAAAATTCCTGCCCTCTCAGAGTTAACATTCTTGTGAAGACAGACAGTGAACAAAGTAAATATATAAGTAAATATATAATTCCAACTAATGATTAGATATATAATTTTAAAAATTTAGATAATCCAACAATCTTTATACACAGATTTTATTCATGTGATTATGTTACCATCAGTATTTATGATACATTAATAAAAGAAGGAGAACAAAGAGAACTAGACATTGAGCTTAATAAACTGGGGAACATAAGCCTGTTTGTTAGTTTCACACCTCAGGGATTCCACCAAGGGAATTAGTACTCTTCCCTTTTCCCTTCTAGTACCAGATTGTTGGGGGCACAGGAGGAGGTGCCAGATCAGGGGCTCTGGGCCCACTCAGAGCTCACAAAAAACTTGGGAAGTTGAATAGTCATTTTGAAAATGTCTGGTTATAACCTCAGGGAAACAAAGAAGCTCTCTCTCTTGCTCAGGACCTACACTCACCCCACACACTTGTGCATTCTTTCTCATAGCCATGTGACCTTAGCAACTCAGTGGCCTGTGGCTGTGTGAACTCCACACACAGTCTCTGGGTAGGACCTGCATATCGTAGCACAGCAATGGATTACAGCCGGGAATACACGCTAAGCTAGTCAGATGCTGGACTGAACTGCAGCAGAAACTCTGGGCAGTGGCCTTCATCCTGGCCCTACTAAAGACAAGATTGTATTTTTTTCCATGACAGGATGGATGGAGATGGCACACTGGGAAGTCAGGAGGGAAAACCTCTTAATTTTACATCACTAATAAAGTTTACCATGGAGCCCTATCCTCCTGTGTATCCTATCCCACTGATAATGATTAACAACAGTTGTGCTTAATTAAGTCTAGGTAATATCAAAAGGACTTGCTGTAGAATAGGATCTTCGCTAGAGAGCACGATTAGATCCAAAGCTCTCTCTCAAATAATTATGATAAATGTACAAATTCTTCAACTGAATCTCTTTTTTTCTTTTAAACTCCAGGTATTCACATAAAGCGTGTGTCCCTATAGGCTGTCTTAAGCGCTAAACTTGAAGTATACAAAAGTGTTGTTTTTTTTTTTATTATGCTCACTTCAAATATCTTTGTTCTGCATCATCTCATGAGTATCAAGCCATAATCACAATATGAATTCACCATCATCTGAATCAGGGAAGTTAAGACCTGTAGGCTCTGTATACACAGTGCTGGACAGATAGAAATCTGGGATGTCTGAGAGGAAAAGGTTGAGGGCTGAGAGGACTATCGTGCATTCTGATCTTCAGGGACCAATGCATCTATGGCTTTTAATTGTTGGCATTACATATAACAAACTTTTAGTCAAGACACTTCAAAAATACAAAAATGACCAAGAAAACTGTCTTATAAATTCTATTTCTGATTTATACAGGGCTTGGACAAGGCAGAATGACCCATAATCACAGATTTGAAATAAATAAGCACTTGTTGGCAGAAAGAATTATTACTGAAGAACTAGAACAGGGTGTAGTGGATTCTTGTTTACTGGAAAATTTAAATTATGACTAAGAACTATCTTCTTTGAATAATTAGTTTAGTGTTTTTTCTTTTTACTTTAGAATGCAGAAATACTTGAATTGGAATTTTGAAAAAATGTTGACGTATATTCAGCCACTTTTGCATTGGAAATTTCTGTCTTTCTTGCTTTATTTTCTTTTTCTTTTTTATGAAATTATTTTCAAATTATAAAAGTAATACAAGCTTATTATAGAAAATTTGCTAAGTAGAAAAGAAAAGAAAAAGTAAAATCACCCACAATGCATTTAGAGATAATACTGTTAGTATTTATTGGTATATTTCCTTATATTATTTATTTTTACTTATAAAGATATATTTCCAAATTTGTATCATGTAGTTCGTCTTAAGATGGCCATATAAATGGAATCATACAATATGTGGTCCTTCATGACCGGCTTTTCCCTGCTAACATAATATTTTCAAGATTTGGCCACATTTGTAAGTTTCCTTTGGTGAACAAATACTTCATGATACAGATATACCACATTTTATTTCTCCAGTCATCAGTGGATGCGTATTTGAGTTGTTTCTACTTCTTGACTATTTATAAATTATGAGGCTATGAGCATTCACATATAAGTTTTTGTGTGAACATATTTTTTAAATTTATTTTTTGATATATACCAAGGAGTAGAATTGCTGAGCCATATGGTAACCCTAATGCTTAACTTTTTGAGCAACTGAAAATGGCTGCCCTGTTTTACATTCTCACTGGCAATGTATGAGTATTCCAATTTCTCCACATCCTTGCCAATACTTATCTTGTTTTGATTATAGTCATCCTAGTAGGTGTGAAGTGACTTTCCATTGTGGTTTATCAGAATCTCAAGGCTTTATCTTAGTGGTCTGTGATGTTGAGCATCTTTTCATGTACTTATTGGTGGAACATTTATTTTTAAGGCTTTTGATAAAGTTTATCTATTTTTCTCCAGAAAATTATATTACTTTTAATACTTTTAAAATTTAATACTTTTAAATTTTAATACAAATTAAATATAAAAGATTTAATTTATTATTTTTAGAGAGAGGGAGGCAGAGAGGGAGAGAGACATTAATGTATGGTTGCCTTTTACCTGCCCTCCAGCTACAGACCTGGCTGGAGACCTGGCTTCCTGGTTATGTGCCCTGGTTGGGAATCAAACCAGCGACCTTTGGGTTTATAGGAGGGCACCTTTCCACTGAGCCATCAGCCAGGCCTACTTTATAATGCCAATAGCAGTATATCAATTCATTCAACACTTGATAGCTTAATTATTTTAATTTTTATTTATTTATTTTTAAATTTAATTTTATTGTTGTTGTATTACATCCATCCCCTTTTTATTTTAATTTTTAGAATTGCATTTCTTAGATTTCTTTTTTTCTTAAATTTTCAACATTTCATTTTTATAAAGATTCTATTTATTTTTAGAGAGAGGGGAAGGGAGGGAGATAAGGAGAGAAACATCACTGTGTGGTTGCCTCTTGCACGCTGCCAACTGGGGACCTAGCCCACAACCCAGGCATGTGCTCTGAGTGGGAATCAAACTGACGAACGACCCTTTGGTTTGCAGGCCAGTGCTCAATCCACTGAGCCACATGACAGGTTCTCAGATTTCTGATATTACTTTATTTCCACTTTTTAGAGTTATTCTCTGTGTGCATGAATTTCACAAGGAATTAATTAACCACTGGTTTAGGTTAATTTTTTAAAAGATTTTATTTATTATTTTTTAGAGAGGGAAGAAGGGAGAGAGGGAGAGAGATGTTAATGTATGGTTGCCTTTCACCTGCCTCCAGCTACAGACCTGGCTGGAGACCTGGCTTGGCAACCTAACTATGTTGCCCTGGCTGGGAATCGAACCAGCAACCTTTGGGTTCACAGGCCAGGGCCTTATTCACTGTGCCACCAGCCAGGGCTTAGGTTAATATATTTTTTAACTAGAAAAAATGATTTGCATGATGCAAACCGACCTAAGCCAATCTGATCACAAATAACTACTAGACTGTTCATAAAAAGCTCTTAGGTACATCATAATAGCTTCCAAAAAGTTTAAAGTAAATTTACTTTCCTATAACTTTCCTGTTTGGCTTTAATGAAAACAGGTCTCAGATCCAATTCTGCTACATGTAAAGACATTCATTTAAACACAATTGTGCTGGGAAGTTGAGTCTAATAGTTTAGACATTGTTCAGTAAGCTCCTTGAAGTCTAAGCAATCTGTGTTTTAGATGATCTAAACACCCCTTGTAATATTTCAGAAGCAGGATCCTTTTGCTCTTGAGGTGAGCATCAGGCAACCACAATTTTTTGACCCTATGAAAGGATTAGATAGCCTCATGTTCCATTCCTAAAGATATAAATTTGGAACTTGCTATATTTTTATATCCTACTAATACAGGGCTTGGGGGAATGTCTCTAGAATGCTATTGCTGATACACATATCTTGAATACCACTCATTTCAGTAACTATAGTCCTTATATAATATCTGTTGTGCTGATTAATTTCACAATTATTTTTCATTGCACATCTGTTTCTGACATTGGCAAAGCCCCACACTATTGATGGAAGGGAAAGAACTCTGCAGCATTTGTGAGAGCCACATTTGGTGTAGGGCTTTCTGATTACTCCTGGAGGGTAATTTCTTGATAAGGCAACTGTCTACTCCTCGGTGGCATATTAAACCTATCCCTCTCCACAGGCACACAGAATTTCACATAATCTTTGCTAATGAATGCAAAGCAAATTATGGACATCAAAAGAACATGCAGGATCTCTCAGTGTTTTTCTTCTTAAATAAGAAAATGACAGAAACCATTTATTAAGTGATAGGTGCTTTGTGTACATTATTTCATTTACTCCCCCACAACCTTGTGGGTGATTAGTGTCACCCTCATTTTATAAATGGGAGATAGAATGTGAGAGATTTTAAGAATGTGTCCACTGTCTAACTATAGGCAGGGCTTCGTGTTAACATCACGCATAGAAAATGGCTATAATACATTTATAAATTTGGGCCTTGGTGAAAATAATCATTATGTTTTCTTTATACTGTATATAATTATAATAAAACTATCATGTGAAATAAAAGATAATAAATATTAAATTTTATGTTTAAAAAAAAGAATGTGTCCAGATCCTTTGGCTTGTATGTGGCAGAGCTGGGTATTTCTCTGCTTCTCCATTTCTTCATAGCACATGGGAATGCCTGGTGGATGTTCAATCCTTTCCTATTGTGTCACCTTCAATTCAAGGATTCAATACATAGATGGTGCTGTACCTGATGCCCATGTGCAGGTGACTAAATAAAATTTGAGATTCTACATTTTTAATAATTTTCAGGGAGGTTGTGTGACTGTGTGAAACATTATTTCTAAAGTACATTGCCTGGTGGCATTTCAATATTTCATAAGAATCTGTAACCAAATTTGAGCTTCATGTAGAAATCTAGAATAACTAATAAGCTTTTCAGCTTTAGTTATGAATTATTTAAAAATAGTGATGACCTTGTATACATACAATTAGAGAATTTAATATTTTTTATTCTATTATTGTGTTTTCACTGTCAAATAACAAAACATTTTACATTTATGGTTTTTAATGTATTTTTTCCTCCTGAGGATGAAAAAGGGGTAGGGTCCATCTAACTGTATTTTCATTTGGCTTTAAAAAGTTGTGCTACAAGTCAGAATTTGCAAATAGTGTTTAATTTCACTGAGCAAAGAAGTGCGTTGTTCCAGTATAAATTACCCTATTTAAAGGGCTTCATTCTCTGTTTAGCAAAATTACGAAGTGTGCTATTTAAATAAAGCTATATTATATTCCTTCTCAGAGAATCTCAAATAGAAAGTAATATCATTTTGCAGCATACTTCATAATTTTTGTTTTTAACAGCATATTGATTTTTAAAAATATACTTGGATATTTATTTTTTCCTTTTCTTCTTTTCTGTATTAGAGGTAGAAATGAAACCCTTTCTTTTCATCATTTTCCATTATTTCCTTTTTTATGTCTCCCACATGCGCCCTGGATAATATCCTGGCTAGATATGATTGCAGGCTGTTTTCACTGGCAGATTCTGATTTCACTGCCAATCAACAATGTTAAGGAGCATTGCCCCCTCCCCCTTCATATTCTGCACATTCCACTTAGAAATGAGAAAAGTCTCAAAGGTAGGCACTACTGTATTACCAAAGCAGGCAACCAAGTCCCCCCAGGGAGGCCCGAGCTGGAGTGAGAGCCTGTTAGGAGGAGGAGAAAGTAATAAACAGTTTTGAAAAATGAGGTTACATAAGTTAGAGCTGCCCAGAGATGCTCTGAAGGTCTATTAGACACAGTTCCTGAAAAGGGGGCTTAAATGAAACTGAAATGCAATAATGAAACCCTCTCACTAGAGAGAATTTAAAATGATTCCTCACTGGAATTAACTGACACCATCAGGAGGCCAGAACATACTTTGTCTGTTTGAAAAGCATGTTCAGTGTTTTGGAAGAATTGCTGTCTAGAGCATATAATCAGTGGCTGGGAAATCAATACCTTTTTTTCGAAGGTGCCACCCAGTGTTTGATAGCAATGAGTAATTATGTCCCTTGTAGCATCAGGGATGTCTTAGTCTGACTTTGGTGCTTGATTGTTTGGTATACTCCGTTTTCAAAAACCTGTATGTATCTGTTTTCTTTTTGTCACTTGTGAATGTTTCTGATTGATTTTTCAGACCCCTTAATACTGACATTACTTTTGTTTGTCATGATTTGTCAATGGTACTGGTGGTTTAATGTAACTGAAATTTGTTGGAGGTATTTTGTCCAACTTTCTATTCTTTTTTAATCTTTTTTTTTTTTTTTTTTTTAACTTAATTTACTTTCAGAGAGAGGGGAGGGTTGAGAGGAGAGACATCAATGTATAGTTGCCTTTCACCTGCCTCCAGCTAAGGACCTGGCTGGAAATCTGGCTTGCAGCCTGGTTATGTGCCCTGGCTGGGGAATCAAACCAGCAACCTTTGGGGTTCTCAGGCTGGGGCCTTATCCACTGTGCCACCAGCCAAGGCTCAACTTTCTGTTTTAAAACTCAGGATGAACCTTCAGAATAAGCCATGAATTATTCTCTCCTATCATGGAGACAGAGAATCACAATCCTTGGACAAGACTTTAATTGTCCATTGCTCTTTTTCAACGTTGGACTCCAAATTTATTTTAAAATCTCAGTTTAACTGTTCAACCTGATACCTTCATGATTAGAATAGTCATGGGACCTGATGGAAGTTGTGCTCTTTCTATTCTTTTAAATTCTGGCACAGACTGATGGGAAGTACTGCCTTTTGGAGATTGAAAGTAAATTCATTTTACTCTTGGTCCAGAAGGTCCATTGTTTTAAGATTTGATCTTGGTGTTTGTGGCTTGATGACACAGTGTTTTCATTGCTTTATGCTTTAAGGAACATGTCTGGTTAAAAACAACAAAACTGTATAAATTATGGCCAAGTTATGGCTGGCAGCAGAGGTTTCTTAAGTAAAAGAAAACTGGAATCCAAACTGCTTCTTCCTTTTTTGAGTTCAAATTGTTTCCAGGGGTAAGATTACGCACAGATCATTGGGTTAAGCAAGGGTTATTATTCCGCCTTCCATGCACAGAGTAGTAAGTCATTCTTCTCAAAATTGCATCCTCACCTGGACTAGTATATAAAACACAGTTCTATTTGTAGTGGAAGTACAAGGTCATGGCTATTCACCTGGAAGATAATCCTTCATAATTATTCCCAGAAAACTACTTTGGAAAAATATCCTCTGCCCTTCATGGTTCAATGATGTAAAATGTTTGTATTGTACTTGTTATGGGCACTAAAGGCAGAGAGCTCATTCCACTGATAGACCTGTGGGTCTGGTGCTATACTTAGAAAGATAGTTAACTGGAAGGTAGTAGAATACATGCCAATTATACAATTTGTTACAGTCACTATCTTTGACGATATTGGAAGCATCAATCATTATAATAACATCAAAATTTACATTGATGGAGCCTTTAATCTTCACACATATATTAATGTGTGATTCTCTCAATATTCTTACTAGATAGGTAAGACAATTGTTTATTGTTTTAAATACAAGAGGTAAGTGCAGCCTGTCTTATCTAGCAGGAAGTTAAGAATAGAATTAAGAGGTCATTGTTTTTTTCTCTCCTTATGCTTGCCTTGTCAGTTTTTATAAACAATGCCTTGGCTAGTCTAACTCCTTTGGAGGAAAAGAGTATTCTCTGAGTTAATTGTATAAGTGATGTCATTTAATGTGCCAGAATGTACAGCTAACCAATCAGTAAAAACAGGGAAGATCATAACAATGAAATCATAGTTCTTCATGATTGATGCACAGACTTGTTCAAGCAATAAAGGTGGTATAAGAATCTTATGAATCCTCATGGAAAAATTCAAGAGCCATCTTCTCTGAATGTATAAAAACCATAGAAAGCAAGGATATGTCAGAAATTGTTTATCTTAATTT
>PVIW01017416.1:0-14081 GCA_004026585.1 Noctilio leporinus
CTTGGTTCTGTTTTGCTTGTTGTTAGTTTTGCTCATTATTGTCCTGTAATGGGTGAGAACATATGATACCTGTCCTTCACTGACTGGCTTATTTCACTAAGCATAATATTCTCCAGTTCCATCCATGTTGTTGCAAAGGGTACAAGTTCCTTCTTTCTTTCTGCCATATAGAATTCCATTGTGTAAATGTACCAAAGTTAACAAAAACATTTTTTAAAAAAGTGTGCAAGGACAAAAACATCTTAAAATACATAAATAAATAAATAAATATATTAATAGACCTAAAATGGATAAAATAGAGGGATTGAAAGAGGAAGCTGTTTAAATGTGTTGATTTTTTTGTTAGTTTAAAAATAAATATAATTTATTAAAATATAAAATAAATCTAGCTTCAGAAAATTCTCATGATGTTATATTGACAAAACTCCATTTTTGTGAAGCAACTCAAATGTGAAATGTATCAATTTCATTTTTATTTTTTCATTTTTTTAATAAATTTAGGTAAAATAAACTAAATACTTAAAATCAGAGTACAAAATAAAATTCAAACACAGAAATATAAAACAGGTACATTTTTATATAAAATAAATATTTATGAAATACATAAAATGCATGCTTTGTATATATAATCTTTTTGATAGAAAATATTTGGTACATACAAATAAATAAGGATTTATATTTTGTTTGTTTTGCACCATTTGCCCATAAATAAGGATGCCTTTTTTTCCTTTTTTTTTTTTTTTTGCTGTGAAATGTGTTTGTGCCTAATTTACACATGGCTGGGAAGCATAAGAGGAGGCAACTGCTTCCCACAAGACTCTGAGATGATAGTAACAGTGGAAAATTATAATGGTGGGAAATTGTAACCCACCATACTGTTATAGTCAAATAAATGGCCAGAAGGGAAACAAAGGCTGACCCCTCACCATTACAATCTAATAAAGAACTTAATACAGAAGGCTAAAAGTAGTGAGACATGTCTTATCCTCTGACCCAGGAATCCTGAGCAAGGTCTGATAAGGCCAGGCATTCTGAACAACACAAATAAATTGTGATAGTGCAGGATGGAGGAAGCCCTTGAAAGTCTGTATGTATCATCTTCACTAGCTAGGAAAAGGAAAACCTTGAAACTGTGCTTTCATCCCAAGGCCAGAAAGGCAGGAGAGGGTCCACAGTGTCCAGGAGAAGTCCATAAAACAATTTTGGTTATGCTTACCTCGGGTCACTATCTATATTATGAGGGAGTCCCTAATGCTTACAGAAAGAGCCCATAAGTAACTTTGGGTAACTGCCCCAATTTTAATTAACAGCCTCCCTTCACATATGTGTATTATAACAAGTTGAACAAATAGAGTCTGAGACAAGATAAGGATTCAGGCTAACAGATTCCCACACTTGCCTAAATTTAGTCAGTCATGTCCCCCCTGAAAAAGCTGGCACCACCTTCATCCACCAATCAAATTCCAAGTTATTCACCCAATCCCACCAACTACATATGTCCTCAGAACAAAGGACTCACTCTCTTAGTGCTTTTGGCTCTTAGTGCTCTTGGTTCTTTCTGTCCTTTTACCTCTGGCCATGCTCTGGGTGCACTTGGCCCTCTGGCCACTGGGGCTCTGGCCACCCTAGGGCAAGCTTGACACCCTGGCCTCTTAGCCTCTGACCAAGGGACATTGGGCCATCTGGCCTCTGACCACATGATTGCTGGTTATCCGACATTTATCCATCCTAACTTTTGCCACCCTTGCTCTAGCTACCCTTGCTTTTGCTCTCCCATTCATCAGTGAACTTTGGGTGCATGCTAACAAGCTTCCTGACCTGTAATTCTTTACTGCATTGGATAGAAGAACCAGGGTTTCCCTGGTAACAGTACCATTCTTTTGACATTGTTTCTGTAAAGTATGACTCTGAGCAATATGTAGCTTGTAGATAAATAGCATATTTATATAAGAATCCTAGGAATTAACTTCAAAAGATATAGACTCCGACCTTCAGTCATCCCAGCTTTGGGAGATTTACTGACCTTTATTCATGGATCCAGGATGAAGTGAAGCCAGGATGACTAAATGAGGATGATGCACACTGGACCATCACTTACCTTAACAGAACAGATTGTGCTAGTCTTCACATAAAGAACTTTTCAACCCCTTCCCTTGATCTCTTTATTCTATTCCCCCTCTCCATCCTTATAAAGAACCTCTGTCTCCCCCAAAAGTGGCATGAGTCCCCCATTTTCCAGGTTGCCAGCACACTTTTTTTTTTTTTTTAACATTAGCTCCTGCCTTTTGAGTATTGGCTTTTGTAGCAGCAGACAGCCAGACATTGGTTTGATTACAGCATCAGTGCTACCTAGAACATCATTTCAGAACCAGAGGTGTCAAGAAACAACCAGAAAGATAGAAGGTCTTCTTCAGAAAATCAAGAAGACTCAGTTTTCCACACTGCTCTCCAGGCATTATAAACTGTGTTAAAGGAAATAACAATTGATTTCTGGCCAAGATGGAGATGTAGGTAGACAAGCTGCATCTCTCTCACAAATAGAAGAACTTTACATCTACCTCAAAACTAAATAAAAACAATGAATAAATTTCAGAACATCAAACTACATGGAAGTACAACCTGGAAATGCTCAGTCAGATAGTTAGGAAGGGTGGAGCTGGGGAGTAGAGTGACAGCAGCAGCACTGGAACTAAGGCTGTGGTGAAAAGCACAGTCATAAACTTAAACCTGGGAAGCAATCTTAGGGCCAGACTTCACAGCCCAGTTACATCACTCAGAAAAATAGAGCCATATTGCTTCTTGTTGGGGCCCACCTGGAGAAAACATAGAAAGTTGGAGTCCCACATGGGCCAGGCTAAACCTGTAAGTCCCAACTGAAAGACCAAGAATGCTGGGTACATACATGTTCATATGTAAAACAAGTGACTCTGGGAGAAGGGGACTAGGTCATGGGTAAATACTTTAGTTACTATGAAGCCTGGCCTGTTCTCTTACCTGGACTGATCCTTTGTTGTATCAACTGCAGAAATGTTTTACATTTGAATGCACATCCTGACCTGAATGAGATATCCCTGCCCTCTCAGTTATTTTTCCAATTCTCTGTATTTAACATTGATTAGCATTGGTTGACTAGCTACATGCCTTCTAGTTTACCCCTGTCAATAAAAGACCTTTAGGAACAAAGAACTGGGCTTTTGGCCTTGAGGCACTGGCCAGATCTTTTTCCCCTTACACAGAACTGTTTGGGATGGTTTTTGTTTCATCCATGGCACTGGGGAATTTTACTGTGGTTTGGGGTACCCCACAGCTTCTGACTGTGAAAACCAATGGGGGTTGGGGTGGAGGAAAAAATTGCTGTTCTCAATTGGCAAGTGGCATTGTTCCCTCTCAGACCATTTCTTCACATACAGTGCTACAATGTGATGAAACAGGTCAATCCACACTGACAAATTCTGAAGGCCCCACTCCTTACAATGTAATAAGTGTGACAGAACTACCTAAGACACAGAGGCAAACACAGAAAGCTTGTCAAACTGAGGAGTCAAAAAGGTGTGGCCCAAAAGAGGGAGCACATAAAGGTACCAGTGGGAGAACTAAGTGACAAAGAGATAGCCAACCTAACAGACAAGGAGATAGCTAACCTAACAGATACAGAATTCAAAACACTAGCATCATAGACTTGACAGACATGTTTAGATACAACAAACACAGAAAGAAAGAAGTGAAGGCTAGGCTATGTGAAACAAAGGAAAATCCACACAAATTAAATATGAGGGGGAAAAATACCCAGGGTTCAAATAAATTATTTGGAACAGAAGGAAGAAAGAAACAATCAACTAGTACAGAAAGAGGAAACAAGAATTGAAAAAAAGAGGAGAGGATAGGTGTAGGAACTTCTGGGACAATTTTAAATATGCCAATATCCTAAGCATATGGGTGCCAGAAAGAGAAGAGGAAGAATAAGAAATTGAAAAATTGTGTGAAAAAATAATGAAGGAAAACTTCCCTAACTTAGTGAAGGAAATAGGCATACAAGTCCAAGGAGCACAGAGAGTCCCAGACAAGTTAGACCCAAGGAGGACCACATCAAGATGCATCATAATTAAAATGCCGAAAGTTAAAGATAAAGATAAAATCTTAAAAGCAGCAAGAAAAAAGAAGAGAGTCACCTACAAAGGGGTTCCTTTAAGACTGTCACCTGATTTCTCAAAAAAAAAAATTTGTAGGCAAGAAGGGCCTGACAAGAAGTATTCAAAGTGATGAAATACAAAGACCTACAACCAAGATTACTCTATCCAGCAAATCTATAATTTAGAATGAAGAGCAGATAAAGCGCTTCCCAGAAAGGTAAAGCTAAAATTCTTCATCACCAAGCCACTATTATATGAAATGTTACAGGGACTTACTTAAAGAATATCAAAATTATGAACATTTAAAAGATAGAAAACTTACAACTATCAACAATAAAATCTAAAAAATAAAAACAAAAACTAAGCAGACAAGAGGGAATAGAATAAAAAATTTTGGGGGACATTTGGAGGGGTCAGCTGGCAGGGGGAAAGGGAAGAAGTGGGGAAAGGCACTCGGATTAAGAAGCATAGTTGGTGGGTGCAGAATAGATAGGGAGATGCTAAGAATAGTACAGGAAAAGGTAAAACCATAGAACTCACATGCATGACCCATGGTCATGAACTAAGGGGGGTGGGATTGGTGGAGGGCTTGGGGTGCAGGATGTAGATGAGAAAAGGGAAAAAAAATTGGGACAAATGCAATAGCATAATCAATAATAAAAAATAAAAGTTCCTGGAAAAAAAAAAGTAAGGAAAAGCAACTATGAAAAGCTATATAATCTACTGACTGTGTTACTGATTTAGAAACCAGTTGCTTAAAAACTGTCATCAATTTTGCCCATTCCCATGGGTGAGTGAAGTACTATATGGATCATGGAGAGGATGCACAGGTGCTGAGAAGAAAGGGAGAATGAAAAGGGGAAACCCTCTGTAGGAGCACAGACTAGGTTCATGCAAAACAGTTTAAGTTTTCTCCTCTCTCATTAGATTAAAAATCTTGACTTTTAGTGCCCCAGCTGTAATATGGGGAAAATTTAGGGTAATGCATACAATTCTGGTAGCTAAGTGAGATGTCACATCTAACATCCTAATGCATCCTTGTTATGAGTATAGACATCAGCTCTTTCTCAGTCTTATTTTAAGATAATCAGTTGGAGCATTAACTGTTACAGTTGTAGAGTCAGCAAATGAGCTTGGTTGTTTTTCTTCCTCATCCAAAGGAGGCAGACAGAATTTGAAAGAGTTTATGAATTAGAGGGAATGGGGAAGAGGAAACAGCCTGCCATCTTGCTATCTTGTGTGGACAGGCAGGATTTTCTTTCCCTGCTCGTAGAACCAAGGGATAAGGGCAGTCTGCTGGAGAGTCAGCAAACAGAAACAGAACCAGAGTGTAGGATGTCAGACTTCTCAAAATGTGAAAGTTCATTATTATAGATTTTGGCCAATGAATAATTTGTAAAAAGAAAATATAATTGGAGCAAATGTTCAGAATACTTTTTACCTCACTGAAATGCTAGCAACCATTTCTGATGGCAAAAATATTTCTTTTGGTAAGATACTCCCTGTAGGTCCATGAACTTTTATTTTTCATCAGTACCATAGCCTTTCATTTTGCATTTCAATGTCTGGTTTCCATACTTTTTTTTTTTTTTTTGTTACAATTTTGCTTATGAACTAAATTTGGAGACAGAACAATTGAAATTACATGAGAAATTTGTTCTGTATACTAACTTCTGGGTCTTTAATTGTTAATGAAAAACCCATTACTATAACTACCATTCAGTAAAGACAAAACACAGAAACCAGAAAGAATAATAGAAAGAGGCACTGAAATGCAGTAGCCATTACCTCCTACAATCTTCTCTCCTATAAAATCTGAAGGAAACCAGAAAGTTTTAAAATTCAACAATTTGAGAACGCTGGACATTAAGCAAGGGCTTTCAACAATTGGAGAATTTGTTCAAGAAAAATGGCCAATTTTCAGTACAAACATTGAGCTTGAGATGTTTAACCTGCCTTACTCTTTATAATCAGCAGTTCTGTTGTCACAGCTAGAACCAGCAAGGAGCAGCCTTTGGGAGGGACCAGGTAAGTCTGGAGCAACACAAAAGATCCCATTTCTGGGAATTTGTCACAATTTGACCTGTCTGATGACTCTCATGAATAATCCCATACACAGGACTCGCCTTTATTGTTGCCTGATTGAAACCTTGCTCAGAGAGGAGCTTCCTTTCTTCACGGCTTTGTATTTAACAGTGCTAACTGGGGCAGTGATGGCAGTTGGAGCAAGTAGTAGTATTACTAAGAACTGAAAAATAAAATTTGAGGAGAAAAGTGTCCGTACAATGCTTGAAAAACTCCCGTACATTTCTGGAGATCTCAAAGGCCATCCATGCACATGGGCAGGGCTTTATACCTTTCTTCTGGCTGACACTGATGCTAACTAAATGCTTGCAGGAAATAAAGGCTGAGATGCTGGGATGCATCCACACACACATGAGCACACATACACATCATCTCTCAGCAAAATGATTGAGGCACTGTAACAAAGCACTTAAATATTTATCCAATTATTAATGACCACTAAGTTGACTGAACAGAGATTTTATTGGCTACATACCATGAAACTTACAGAATTAATTCAACAGAATCACTTAACCAATAATAAGCAACACCAACAAAAACAGCAACAATAATAAATCCCAGGTGTTGGACATTATTTCCAGAGTCTCTAGATTATTTAAATATCCCATTTTAACCCAAAATTTCAAGACATACATAAACAAGGTAAGGAGGCCATATGTAGAAAACAGAAAGAAAAAATAGTCAATAGACACAATCTCTTAAATTGGGTAGGACTCTGAAACAAGCTAAATTCAGAGAAGTCTTCTCCCAAAGAGTCTATCTAAAATGACATTCTAAAATGCATATTTTTGGTATTAACATTGGATTTTTTATATGTGTAGAATGCTTAATTGATATTTTAAGTATATTGAGAGTAATAATGTTTACCAGGTATTTGGCCACTGTTTGTTACAATAAATGTTATTGTTAATCAACACAGATTAAGTTGTCTTTAATGACTTTATTAAGCAACCAGTATTAAATAGTGGCTTTTCTTAAATCTTAAAAAGCAGCTACTGAGATTGTGATATGAAGAATGTAAAATATAAGACATATAAAATTCTATGGTAGTCCAAGGGTAAAGGGTTATTAGAACTAAACTAAAAATTCTAATGATTCATAGAAAAATAATATGAATTTCAGTTGTTATCAATAACTATCAAATTTTTAAAATGATTTTATTCATTATTTTTAGAGAGAGGGGAAGAGAGGGAGGAAGAAAGGGAGAGAAACATCAGTGTATGGTTGCCTTTCACCTGCCTCCGGTTGGGGACCTGGCTGGAGACATGGTTTGCAACCTCAATATGTGCCCTAACTGGGAATCAAACCAGTGACCCTTGGGTTCACAGGCTGGTGCTCAATCCACTGAACCATACCAGTTAGGGCAATCAAATTTTAATCATATTTTCTGCAGCTGCATGATCTTTTATATTAATGAAGTAATCAATGTATTATTTTTCAAAAAGTATTTCAATCTGGAATAATTGTGTCAATGCTTAATAAGGTACTTTTTCTCCTTCTCTTGTTATAAACTGCCACAATTAAAGTAGTACTTTTAAAATATATCTTTTGAAGCCCTGGCTGGTGGCTCAGTGGATAGGCACCTGCCTATGAACCCAAAGGTTGCTGTTTCAATTATCAGTAAGGGCACGTAACCAAGTTGCAAGCTAGGTCTCCAGTCAGGCCTGTAACTGGAGGCAGGTGAAAGGCAACAACACATTGATGTTTCTCTCCTTTTCTTCCTCCCTCCTTACCCTTCTCTCTAAAAATAATGAAAACATTTTTTAAAAATAAAAAATACTTATTGGCATATTTATTTGGATGTTATAAACAGATGCTTTAGAATAATTGACCCATTTTACTATTTTTTTAGCAAAACAATTATAAAACAGATCTGTGGTAAGTGACAAGCACTTTAATAAGTATTATGAGGCCTATAAAACATCTAAATAGTGGCTCCTTCTTTTTAAGAAGCTGTATTAATGTGTAGTAATAGCCAGCTGGAAAATGAAAATAACACAGAATTGCATGATTATTGAATAGTACATATAAAAAATGCTATACAAAGTTCAATTGGACAGTTCTGAACAGGTTTTATCAGTGAGAGAACATGATGACTACAATGACTTATGAAAACAACTAGCTGGTGACTTGCCAGCTGAAATGAAGAAGGCAACAGAAATTCAGAAGGTTGGGAAGCACTTGCAGTTTTCCAGAAATGGACACTCAATAGCTTGGTCCCTGAAGGAAGACATTTTCAAGAAGTAAAATTTGACAAGGCTTATGAATGAGTAGAAAGGGGCCAAGAGTTTGAAAGTGAAGGTGATTGACGGACAGATGATCAGGGTTCCACATTATATGCTGTTTTTCATGTAACATTATTTGATTTTCCATTGACTTAAAAATAAAATGCTCCCTTTCATATTACACAGAAATGTATTTATTATTCTCTACCTTCCACAACTGCCTATACAGAAGATATATTGTAAAAGTGTATAATGTGTTCTTTTCCATTTGTATCAAAAGATTGCTCACAGATGGCTTTCCCAGTCCGTGAGTTACCCTGTGTCTTCAATTGTGCTGACAGCTCTCAAAACTAATTCAATACATGTCTACTGAGTTCTTTAAATACCACATTCAGTTCTGGAACTGGGAATACAGTGGTAAATAAAACCATTTCTGTTTTCATGAGACTCCTTATCAGGAAAAATCCATAACCAAACTCAGCTTTCTATTCACATTAAATTTATACATATTCTCTGACTACTTTAATTTCTCAAGTAGCATATTGATTTTTGTTCAGGTCTTAAGCCACTGTGCACACAATTATATTCAAAGTTATTTAAAATGAATTAACAAGCTCAAAGTGGCAAATGTAAGTAGAAGTCTGAAATAATGTGAAAGGTAGGTAAACTCTTTCAAACATACAAAAGTAAGCCAGAAAGTATCTAAAATATGGTGTGTAAGTCCTGACTGGTGGTTCAGTGGATAGGCACCAGCCTGCGAACTCAAAGGTCGCTGGTTCAATTGCCAGTCAGGGTACAGAACCAGGTTGCAAGCCAGGTCTGTAGCTGGAAGCAGGTGAAAGGCAACCATACATTAATGTTTCTCTCCCTTTCTTCCTCTCTCCCTGCCCTTCTCTCTTAAAATAATGAATAAAATCTTAAATAAATAAATAAATAAATAAATAAAATATGGTGTGAACTTCTCACTTCATTTTAGTTGGGTAAAAATGTAGAGAAAATACTATTTACTACCATGCTTATTTATAATTTTAAGCTAAGACTAGGATGAAACAAGGCAATATAACACCTTATGTTTTAATTGCCTGTGTTCCCTTCATTTTTATGTTTTTTTTTTTTTACATCCATTGATTTCTCTCACGTTGCAACTCAGGAAGCTGTAAATGATGAATGTTAGTATTCACGATTAAGACATTAATAAATTAACTTAATCTTACAATAATATGAAGATATAAAGTGAGTCCCAAGTAAAGAAATTATGGAAGTTTATTTTTCAGTTCTCTTCTGTGACAATCACAGAAAGACCCTATATTTATCTAATTCTAAGGTAATATTTACTATAATCATGATGTCCTCAAATGTAATTGTTTCATTTTACACCTAACATCTTCTCCTAAAAGATTTTCAATTATTTTAAAACATATTATTAATGCAAACCAATTTTTGTTTAATTTCTAAAAATTAAAGATAGCCTTTCCTAATACTTTGTAAGTACTTTAAAATATTTTGAGACCCTCATTATATAACTAGTTTGGTTATAAAAAGAAAGAGTTTGTTTTTTTTTCATTTTTTAATGTTCTTACCCATGATTTTTTGTATTTTAAAGATGGTTTTATCTAGTTTTACCCTCATGAGGCAAATTGTTGAATAAATGATTCATGAATATTAATGAGCCTCTATTATGATCTAACAAATGTTCTTATTCCTGAGGTTTAAAATTAAAGATCTTGATTTCACTGTGTAAGGGATATAAAATGGAGAGTAAGAATACACTGTGACAGACAGTTCTGAAAGCAGTGAGAGCAGCTGGAGAGACATTTTGTCCACTTACATATCCCTTTATTCCATACCATTGTTATTCAAAGCAATCCTTTTTGTGCGGATTTATGTCACTTGGCAAGAGTATATCCTTGGCTAAAGTGTATTCTTTCCACTTGTATGCATAGTAATCACTAGCACCCAAAATATATATCTCCATACATATGCATATGTATAATATAAATGAAAATATGGATGAGAGTATGTTTATATGTCAATAATTATATTGAATTTCATGGATTTGCATCTACTTAGTTGAAGTTTTGTCATTTTAACTTGCTAAGCTTAGAATAAGAGGCCAAAATGAGAGGCAACAAGTGCTTATTTGAGATCCAAAAGAATAGCTATTCTATAAGCACTGATTTAGGCAGAAATCAGATTAGAAAGAGAGGATAAAAGGTATTTATGAGAAAGGGAAGGGGAATAATTTTACATGAAAACAAAGAGGGAATAACAAAATATTTGTGGGTGCAGATAAGTTATCATACAGTAGTATACTGATTTTAAACAATGTTTTAAACTTACAGTCTGGTAGTCACAACAAACAAATATTTGGGATAAAATGCTGCCTTATGCCAAGTCCAAAAGTCATTTTCCCCAGTTTGAACATTCCAAAGCCTTGACAAGACCTGAAAGGCAGTTCCTCTGGGATGGCAGCTTCAGCTCCAAACTGTTGAAGTGGCTTCATTTGTTTTACTTTTAACAACCTTGAAATTGCTTTGAGGCTATGTATATCAGAATTCATATAAAACTTAAGTTTTGTGATTTTATTTGTTGCAGTGACATTATGAAGAACGTTATTTCTCACATTACATAGGGTTTACAAAACATTATAGGAATAGGAGTAGGAAGATTATTCTCATAAACCATGGCAATGCTTGTAATTCTTTAAATGCAGTGATTTTTGGAATGCTCATATTATTACCATTGTTTTAGCTACCAGAAAACTAAGAGTAAAAGTATTACTCCCTCTGTTCATTAGTTGTTATTCCTCTACTGGTCTCTTTTAAAAAATATATTATCTTATGCTATAGTATATATTAAAAAATACACAAATGCACCCTGGCTGGTAGCACAGTGGATAAGGCACTGGCCTGCGAACCCAAAGGCTGAAGGTTCGATTCCCCAGCCAGGGCACATAACCAGGTTGCAGACCAGGTCTCCAGTCAGGTCTGTGGCTGGAGGCAGGTGAAACACAACCAAACATTGATGTCTCTCTCCCTCTCTGCCTCTCTCCCTTCCCCTCTTTCTAAAAATAATGAAATA
Source organism: Noctilio leporinus (assembly GCA_004026585.1). Lineage (NCBI taxonomy): Eukaryota > Metazoa > Chordata > Mammalia > Chiroptera > Noctilionidae > Noctilio > Noctilio leporinus. Next base: position 11,522 of record PVIW01017416.1, read on the forward strand.
AAATCTTTAAAAAGCAAACAAACAAAAACTGCTTAAACTTTAAAAAAATACACAAATGCATTTGATATGTATTTTCCCTATTGAGGTTTTATGGGTTATTAGCAAACAAAATGAAATGACATACTGTTTTATTATTTTTTATGCTTTTTAAAAAGATTTTATTATTTATTATTTTTCAAAGAGAGGTGAAGGGAGAGAGGAAGAGAGGGAGAGAAATAACAACATATGGTTGCCTTTCACCTGCCTCCAGCTACAGACCTGGCTGGAGACCTGGCTTGCAACCTAGTTATGTTGCCCTGGCTGGGAATTGAAACAGCAAACTTTGGGTTTGCAGGCTGATGCCTTATCCACTGTGCCACCAGCCAGGGTTTATGTATTTGTTTTGATGGTTTCTAGTTTTTGCAATGATTAGCCTAATTTTTTGCTGACATCATTATACTTTCAATTTTACTGTCCTACTTTTGTCATGATGGTATCTGATAATCCATATTCATGGTATTTGACAGTATTTTTAAATTTTTTATATTTTTTTCCAGTAAAAACAATTGGGGACTTCCTACCAGTCCATCTTACTCTACTGGTGTGCAGGTAAACTTTTCATGGCAGAGGCACAAAATTAAGTCAAATATGGTATAAAAATAAACCATATTTTGCTGAAGGCTCTAGAGAGACGTTATGGTTCATGTCACCATAGAATAAAGCAAAGAAACCAGATCAGATAAGGGTCCTTTTTAAAGGATTTTGCTTTTACCTCATTGAATTCTTTTCATTATTGATGACTCATGTTCTTGGCACTGTTAGAATTAGTTGGCTTCCTTTGATTGATTATTTACCTGCTCAGCACTTTTCTGTGGCTGTGCAATGCTTCATACTAATCAAAGCTGCCTTTATTGGGTGAATCCAGTGATGCTTTTGAAGGAGAAAGGATTAGAAGTGACAGCTCAGAAAAAGGTATAAATAAGACATGTATAGTGAAAAGATTTCAATAAAAGATATGATTTCCTTTTGCTCATGTATATGTCAATCAATTTTTAACATGTAAAAAATAGGACATTAGATAGTTAGGAAAACAGGAAGAAACATGGAAAAATAAAAACAACAATATTAAAGTTTTTCCTATTCAATATTTCCAGTTCAATATTAAAAGCATTTAGGGCATTTGAAAGTTTACCATATGGATTATTGTTTAATAATGATGTATTGATTAGATCAGAGTGTACCAATGCAACTGTTTAAATAATTTCATTATATTTTTGTGTAATTGTACCATAGGTTTTTTTTAATCCACTTATCTATTGATGGGCACTTAAGCTATTTTCAAAAGTTTGCTATTGTAGAGGAGGGAAGTTGGCGACAGAGTAGAGAGCAGTACTGATGGTGTTCTCAAGTACCAAAGCAGCTAGAGGACAGGATAAGGAGCGTAAGACATCTTCAGGACCCTAGGGATTGGAACGGACAGCATCTGGACACAGGGGAGCACAGCCCAGAGGCAGAGGAGGCCAGCAGGACAGTAGGTGAGGCGTTCCCGACCGACCGGCCGGCGGGCCGAGGTCGGCTCTGGGCAGGGGCAGCTCTGCCCAGAGGGGCGCGTTTGACCGGGGCCAGTTTCAGGCTCCCTGGCGACTGGAAGTCTCAGCAGTGAAGTGCGGGCAGCAAGGGCAAATGCAGTAGGGTACGCGGAATTGAACTCTTGCAGGGGAGGGACTGTGTGAGAGACTCACCCCGGCAACAGGGAGAGGAGGTTTCCCGGCGTGCGGGGCTAGAGGTGAAGGAGAAGAGTCCTGCTGGAAGCCGGAGCGGGGGAGCGGGAAGTGCACCGGCCGGGGCGGCAAGAGGGCCGAAAAATGGAGCTGCTGGGCCGCTGGGGAAATGGCAGCTAGAGGCCCCTGCGAGGGGGGAGGCCCAGCCCGGCGCAACCACACAGGCCCCCAGGCTCCGCGGGAAAATCTAAAAGGCCAGCCGGAGAGCCGGCAAGCCGGAAACTTGTGGCTGGAGACCCGCCATTGCCTGAGACAAAGGCTGTGCCGCCCACGCCTGGGAGGGGCTCATCACAGAGGCCGCGTAAAAGACTCTGCGGAGAGCTGATTGGCTTGGAGGCTGGGTGCTCGTCCGGGAAGGGCGGGACAGTGTAGGCGGACCCGGACAGTGTTGACTGACAGGCCCGGCCTCCTCCCGGAACTGCAGGGGTGGGGCCAGTCTTCACAGGGACCTGCAAAGTTGCGGGCTGCCTTGCAGAAGTGCTGGGGGCTGTCCTGAGCAGGAAACTCCGCCAGGCTCCAGAACATCGGCAGCCCTAAAACCCAGCCAGGCTGCGGAAGGCCCAGCCTACCTGGGGACGGACACTCAGAATCAGCCCTACTATGACAATCAGAGGCCCTGCCACACGCCAAGACCGGCTAGAATATAGACTATAGACTGTAAAGTCCTGACCAAGAAAAAGAGGCAGCATCAGGAAAGGGATTGCTGCCAATCTCAAGCACCTGAATTATACCGAGAGCAATATGAACTATTAAGCCTCAACATATCCTTTGCAAAAGTTACTCCTCACATATTCTTAATC
>PVIW01017417.1:0-14076 GCA_004026585.1 Noctilio leporinus
ACATGGATGGAATTGGAGAGTATTATGCTTAGTGAAATAAGCCAGTCAGTGAAGGACAGATATCATATGGTCTCACCCATTATGGGACGATAATGAGCAAAACTAACAACAAGCAAAGCAGTACCAAGTATATGAATGCAAGGAATAGGCCTTCAGTGGTCAGGGGGAAAGGGGTTGGGAGGAGGGGGGAGGCAGAGGCGGGGAAGGGGAGCAGCTTAGACAAGAACCTAGTATAAAGGAACCATGGACATGGACAACAGGTGGGATTGACTTTGGGGGGAATGGGTGGGTGGGGAGGGGGACAGAGGGAAGCAAAAAGGGGATGGATGTAATACAACAACAATAAAATTAAAATTATTTTTAAGAAGAATCTGCATTTTAACAAGATCCTGGGTGATTTGTATGCACATGAAAGTATGAGAAGCATTGAACTACAGCACACTCCAGAATCACTGTGTTTCCCTTTTCTTGAATTGGCTCCACAGGCAGTGTTCATCAGATAGTTCCACAGAGAGACAAAGGAAAAAGGTAAGGAACAAATGTCTATTGAGCACCCACCATGAAAACAGACATATCTAGGGTTATCTTTTCTTCTGTTCCCTCTGTCAAAACCAGGTTATGGTAGCAGGAGTCAGTCAGTAACTTACATAAATCCCTAAATCACTGATTGTTTTTTAGTCTCTGTCATAGCATGATGCTTTCCAGGAAAACACCAGTTGGAGTGCCTGTTATTGGTTCTACTCCCACCTAATGCCAGGCTCCTAAGGAGAATCATGCATTATAAATTGAGCCGGCATGCAGGAATGATTAGGATGAAGCACTAATGTGTTCCCTTCCCAAATGGCGTCTCTGTCTGTTTGAAATGCTGGGTGTATTTCACACACTAATGAATGACCTTGCTGGCTGCATATGCATGCCAGAAAATATTAATTTGATACAACTTTTACTATGTACTGATGGATCCTATTAGGAATAGGGTTAAAAGATGAGATCAGACATTTCCTTAACTAGATTTTTTAAAAAAAGGACAGTCTCTTTAGTTATATGAAATGAGTTGACATGTGCCATTAAATTCATTGCTGTTATCTGTCATAGGCTTTTCTGGGAAGAATTATGAATGCTAAACTTTATTAGAAATATGTCTCAGTCTTTATATTGTGAATATGTTAGTGGACCAGAGGGAATGTGGTTGTTTTATCAGAATGATTTTGGTTTGTGGAAGTATAATTAATGGAAAAGACAGCTTATGCCATAAAAATTTCCATTTAGGTTTCAAACATCTAACAAAAACATAAAAATGAAATATGCCAAAAATAGATTTATACTTCAGAATATAAAAGAGATTAAAGGGTAATGAGGCACCTTCTCATTAAGCATGGTGTATAGCATGTATGTGTTCACTAGCACCTCCATTGAAAGCTTCCTAAAATGACTCTATAGATATTTTTTCAAAAATGTCATAAGCCCCAAGTACAAAAAAAGACTAGGAGAGGGGAAAATGAAACATAATTTAAAAGGGGAATAAGCAGATTGTTTGGGTTATCGATTATTGCATCATTATCTTAATAGTGCATTAAAACAACCATTTTTTTATCTCGTAATTTCTGTGGTAAAAATTTGGGCAGAGTTCAGTTGGGTGGTTCTCCCATTCCCTATGGTGTTGACTGTGATTTCTCAGGAGTATTTCTCTGACCCCTGGGCTGATCTGGAGTTTCCAAGGTTGCTTTACACGTGCACCTTAACACAGACAGCCTGGAATCTGGGCTCAGCTGGATGGTCTTCCTTCTCCAAGGCCTCACTGTGCTGCGTTTCTGAAGGATTGTTAACCTGACAGCTCAGGGTTCCTAAAAGGAATGTCCAAAGAGACAGGATATTGAGGCTCACTCTTTTAGGGCCCGGGTCAGATAACTGGCACGGCTCCAGTCAGCCATGTTTTATTAGTCAGAGTAGCCATCTCCATACAGCAAATGGGGGGAAAAATCACAGCTCTTTAATCGATAGGCTAGCTATATGATGGGTAACAGACAGAGAAGACCAGAGGAATCTAAGAGCCAGGCCAGCCAGGCCAGCCAGGCCAGCAGTTGGGGAACGCAGAAGTCAGCTGGGCCTGCCACAGAGCCCTTACAAAGGATTACGAATTTCAGGTACTTCTGAAAAGAGGGAGAGGAGTATAAGCAGGGCCAAGAACACATGGGTTGGTTGAAAGTCTGTATAAAAACAGTTAGATCTCCTCCCCCTCCCACAGTTTGCTGAGCCTTAATTCCAGAGAACTTGAACCAAACAGATTCTGAAATTAGGTGCAATTAAACTCAGGGGAATGACACACATACAAATATATTAAATTAAATCTACAGATTCTGCCATGCAATCTGCTTCCTCTTTCCTAAATCAGCTCTGATAATAATGTCAGGTCTTTTGGTTAAGAATGGAAGGGTTCCTCTCTGGGAAAATTAACCAGTCCATGAGACAATGTCTACAGATGATTTGGGGTCCAGTGAAATGGCCCAATCAGATCTATGTAAATGAAGCTGTCAATTCCATCTACACACAGAGCATCTGCTCATCTTTTTAGGGCCTTACTCTTATAATGAGCAGACAGTCATGGGTAAGTAGATATTAAAGGCAGTTTCTTAGGTGTGGAGCCAAATCAAACATGTAAAAATAAAGAACAGAGGGTAAATAAAAAATGTAAAGAACAAAGTGAAATGGGAAGACTATAATTAATATTAAATAGATGAGGACATGTATGGAACAAATTAAACAAAAAGGACATTGAATAAAGAAAATTAGCATGATTAGAAATGTAAACTATGGGATAAGAAATTTAAAATTCAATAGAATGAAAGATATTTTTGAGAATTTTTTTGAGTTAAATAATACAAAATATTTTTTAAAGGTTCAGAAACTTGAAGAAAGTAGAAAGGAGGTTCAAGTGTCCTCTATCCAGATACAATAAACAGAGAAAATAGGGGAGTAAACAACTAGGAAGGTAATCAAGAAAATTTTTCATATCTGAAGGATATAAAATGCTGTACTGATAGGGACTACCGAGGGACCACAGAATAAAAGATGAGAAAGAATGTATATTATGGTATATCATTATGACATTTTAGAAGACTGGATACAAATAGAAACTCAGAAAAGCTTCCAAGGAGCAAACAAAAACTGACCAGGAAAAATTACACACATTTTCTCATGAGTCACACTGGATGCTAGAAGATAATGAAATAACATTCAAAATTCTAATTGAAGTGATTTCTAATCTAGAAGTGTGTGCTCAGCTAAGCTATCAATCAAGTGGGTAACATACAAGGCATAATGCTTTTAGCTGGTTAAAATGTGATAGAATGTATTCAGGGTCTCTGATAGTTGGAGCAATCATTTTTTCTTTATTATGCATTCCATTCTCAATTAGACTCTAAGGTTCCCAAGGGATATAATTTTAATTTCTAATTTGTCCTGCATAGCATCTGCATAAGATAGGTACTTATGAATGGTGTTTATGAATAAATGGACTCTGCTCTACTTTCAGTCATGATTACTTGGAGTGCTGAATATAACAGCATTGCCTTGACATATGAAAGTAACTTATCTCCTTAGTTGCCATTTTCTGATACTATATCTAATATTTATTTCCAGACTATTTTTATAGCCTGTGTCTTTATTAAAAAACAACTTTTATCTCCTTATTTTCTCATTTGAATCCAATAGCTTAAAGGATTTTATTGCTTGAGTATTTAGGAAGAAGAGTAGAATATGATACTCCCTCTTTGTTTTAACAAAATTTCAGAGTTGCTTATGATATTGACCTGATAATACCAAGTACCAATAATTAAAGACAAAACTTGAATTTCATTTCAGTTATTATCCAGACCAGTAATCAAGTGCTTAATTACTCCCAATATTATTGTTGGTAATAAAGTGTTTACTGCCACCAGTGACTAAGAGCTGTAGTGAACTAGGTACTTGGTTTATACTGTGAAGGAAGGTGGCTCTGAACCCTAACAAATAATAGCTTAGGGAGAACTCAGGGATGTCTATGGATCTAAAAATCAGAAAAGATTTTCAGTCAGAATTGTCTAACACAACAGAGATCAAGAGGGACAGGAAAGAGAAAGTTTGGATTAGATGAAAATATATGTAGGGCCTTGAGAGACTGCAGACTTTGGAATGACAGGGAGAAAAATTGACCTCAGGCAGCTGAGCAGAAATATTCAGAATCAAAGAATATAGGAAGTCACTCCCTAACCAATGATACCTATTTGTTTTTATTTTACATATATGTAGAATAAACATGTGTAACATGTGTAGTTTTTCTGCTTGTAGCAAAGCTATTTATTTTTTCATTTTTGCTTTTAAGAAGACACCCTTGGGAATGTGGGATATTTGACTTCCTATTGGGATTTTTATAAGGATGTGGCAAAAGTTTCATACCATTAGTAAGAGCCCAAAAGGGAGACATCTGTGACCTCACACACCCTAATTAATATGCAGTCATATGGTAGAGGCTTTTTATTACTCACTCTTCCAAAGCAATGTCCAGGCTGATTGCTGCCACTGTGTGTTCACCCCTGAACTAATCATTGACAAATGCTGTGGTGTGCTGGGAGCCTTCTAAGGGCATAGATTGGGACACATGGGATCATGAAGAATGAACTGCTTTTATGGTAGAGATCAAATTGTTTCTTGCCTAATACACTCTTTCCTTAGGAAATCTGTCTTTAATCATTGGAAAGAGGGGTCCCATGCATTATTTGACTTTAAGTGCCTTGCTCTAGTTGGTTGAATCATGGTTAGATGTCAGACCCATACTAGGACTGGAATTTGAAGTGGAGATACTGAAAGAGCTTGATTTAAATAAACAGTGGTAGGCACTGGACCCAGGAGAACATGCAAACTTGTGACTTGTGGCTTTGTTGGCTACACATAGTCATGGAGAGAAAGGAAACAGAGGGAAGGAATAGGCTGAGTTCATGTTTAGGACAGCTGCCTGCTGGAGAGTGTGATGTTGACTGGCTTTTCAAGTGCAGTTCTTATTCATACGAGTCCTGACTTTGTTTAGATACTTTGAAGATGTAAACTTAAAATGCCCCCCATCTCTCATAGCTTGAGTGTTCTCCCCTTACATGGTCAATTCACATTCATTAGTTCATTCAATTTTTCTAACCAGCAATAAGGTTGACTTACCCACTGACCAGTTAAGAGAATACACAGTTATAGAATGCTCAGTTTACTGCAATTGCATGAGTTAATTACTTGGATTTTATCTGTCTCCTTTAGAAGTTTGTGAACTTCCTGAAATTTTAAAAGAGGAATTTACCCATTTGTTTCATATAATAAGTGGCCAATTGCTCCTTGTAACTGGATATTGCCTGTACTGTACTAACTTGGCTTATGAGAAATATGTTTGGCTTAATACTTCAAAAGAGCAACATTTCTAGCACTGTCTAGTGACATAAATTCCTTCCCAAGTTCTGTTTATATGAAAAACTAGGTGTGCGTGTGTTAGAGAGTGAGCATCCTCTGGGAAAACTATTTACTGTGTTAAATATCAGGAATTAGTTCTAGGGTCATCAACTTGCTTCTCCACAATAGAGGAAGTAACCTGGCAGCATGTGGCTGGAAGCCTTTAGTCATTCTGATTCCAAATGGTGTTTAGGGCAGCTGGTGGGCTCCTCCAACATTAACAATTTCATGAGCATGTATCACTATAAATTTAATTATTTGTTAATTGTTGAATGAAATCATTTTGAGAAAATAAACTGTCTTTAGAGCTAATTTTTGCATTTCCAAATTTTAAAAAACTATGGCTTAGACGGGGACATAAATGTAATATCATTTTGTTAAGCTGACAATTTATTGACTTTTCCCAAAAGATTTCTTTCTCCTTTTTCCTGTAATACATTATAACATTACCATAATGGGGTTTCATTATTTCTTGTTTTCCACATGCATTGCTGTGATAATTGGGAAAGTCAGAAAATTTAACTATTGAAATTGAGTGACCTTTACATTTAGAAAACAAATTTGTTTCACATAAATATAGGAGATCTCATTATATTACTTAAATCATATAAATTTGTTAGTCAATTAAATTTTTTATTAAAGGAAATTATTTACTTAATTAAGATATGGATACCATATTTTTGTATGTTGTGTTCTTTGTCACTCATTTTTTGGCCTCCCCCTTCCCAAATTTAGTCACAAGTCTTCCATACTTTCTTTTGCATTTGAAAAAGTAAAGATTTTATATACAAGTAGTAATAAATGTCCAGGAAATTTGCAATAAATGGGCTATAATGGATATAGGCTGGAGAAAGTACATGATTTATTCACCTTCTAGCCCAGGTTCCTCCCAGACTGTATTAGAGAATAAATGGCATTGAAATTTAGGATATTTTGTTTTTATTCCTTTTCATTTCCCCTCCCTTTCCTTTCTGATTGCAAGTTAAAGCAGTTTGTACATTTACAAAGCAATAATGCCCTGGAACTTCTTCCTATTTCCTTATTTCCATTTCAGCCTCTTAAACCCTAAGTTATTGCCTTATTTGGTTTTCAACCTAGTCCTTTTTTTTTTTTTTTGGATGAGAGGAAATAACCCATTTATATACAGAGGACAGCCAGTACCTGAACACACTATACTGACCTCCTCAGCTATGGGCAGGAGGCACTGAGTGCTCTGAGAAGTCAATGATGCTTCCCCTGGGCATGAGCTAAGGGCCCCAAGATTCCCAGGACTAGTCCCAAGAAGCCTCACATCTCTGCTTACTTTGTCTTACCATTAAAAGACAAAGCCTCCTAGATTATTCATCATTTCAAAAACCCCTCTTATCCTTCAGGACATACTCTGAACTCTCCTACCTTCCTCTCCCTCTCCATCCAAACTCTCCCACTGTGACCTTGGGAACCCAGGGCTGGTCACCTGTAAACTGCTTAACATCCTCCACCCTTTGTGTGATTGTTCGATTATTCCTATAATATTCTTGTTCAGGTGCCACCAGGTTTCCCTGACACCACTTGGCAGTCCCTCCAGAGGTAGCTGTGTTTTCTCTCAGACTCTGTGTGAACTTTAGGGCCTGGAAGCAAATAGTTGGCCTTTTATCCTTTCTCACTGCCTACAAATCTTTTTTTTTTTTTTTTTTTTTAAGATTTTATTTATTATTTTTAGAGAGAGGGGAAGGGAGAGATGAAGAGAGGGAGAGAAACATCAATGTATGGTTGCCTTTCACCTGCCTCCAGCTATGGACCTGGCTGGAGACCTGGCTTGCAACCTGGTTATGTGCCCTGACTGGCTGGGGAATTGAACCAGTGACCTTTGGGTTCACAGGCTGGCACCTTATCCACTGAGCCACCAGCCAGGGCTTGCCTACAAATCTTTATTTCCTTCTCTTTTCAAATTCATAGTTTTTTTTTTTTTTTTTTTTTAATCTTATGACTTCAGATCTTACCATTAACCCACTTCCCAGTGCTATCTACCCTCATCCCAGCTGTTTCCTTTTACTGGATGACTATAACCATGGCTCTTTCTGTTCTTTCACTTGTCTCGTTGCTCTGCTAGACTCTCAGCTGCTCAGCCTTCTTGACTTCGGAATCTCTTCCTCCTCTCCATCCTGCCTGCCTTCCTGACTCATGTACATATTTATATCTAAGCCTGGTATCACTAGTAACTGTATCACATTTTCCTCCCTAACTTGCCTTTCAGCCAGTTAACTTCTAGCTCTCATACTCTTACTTGGATAATTCTAGTTCTTGAAGACTTCATATCAATGTATTCTTCCACATTTTTGCTATTTGTAACCTCTTAATGTTCTTTCTCCCCTTTTTACCCAACTCAGAATCCATATTTTGGCACTGTAACCATTCCTTTGCTGACATCTTTAACTCTCCTGACCTTATCTACCTCTGTTGTATGGACATGATCAAAGTTTGGCCCTTTGTAAGGCTATCTGTGTGTGGATGTTGACCCCATACCAGGGCATCTGGATGGTGCTGGATAACAATCACATTACAGTTTTCACTGACCTTGCTTCACTGACCCAAGGCCTCAAAAGTACTGAACACTGTCAGGAAGTCCTGTTTCGCTTTTTGAGTAAGTTTACCTTTAGCCTCCACCTAGGTGATTTCATACCTTCTCTTCTTCCCTCCAATCTCAAACACTGATTTTTCTTTATTCTTCCTGATCAATGACTTGGTCTTGTATTTCCTAGAGAAAATAGGCACAATCACAAGAAATACCTCATTTTTCTATCACCTGCCTGTATCTATAGCCAATGTGCTTTGCCTTTTCTTCTCTATTACTGATGGCTGTGTTCTTGATCAATTTGCTTCCTCAAATTCTGCTTAGGTTTGCCAGCTCCGTTTTTTCCCCACCACATCTCAACGTTGGTGTGCCTAGAGTTTATTTTTTCAGCCCTCTAATCTTCCTTAGCTACACTTTCCTCAGGAGAGCCTGCCCTGAGCGTCAGAATCATACATTTGACTGTTTACACATTTTCACCTGGTGTCTTTCAGCCTTCTTTAATCAAACATGGTTAAGACAGAACTCTTAGTTTTGTCAAAAAGAAAAAACAAACCAGCACTCTCTTTTTCAATCCTTCCATGTATCACTGAATGGTACTATCCTCTACCTAGTGGTTGTTCAGGCCCAAAACATGAAAATTATTCTTGAACCCTCTTTTTCCCTCACTGCCCATATTGAACTCACTAGCAATTATAGTTGCTTGTATTTCCAAATTACTATATCCCAAATCTGACCACATTTCATAGTTTTCAGTGCTACATTCCTAGACCAAATTGTTAGTATGCTTACACAGTGCACTTAAAATTTCAGAAAATTATTATAATTGATATACTGTATTTACTGTCTGCTTCCCCACATTGGAATGTAAATTCTTTGAGGAGAAAGACTCTGTTTTGTTCACTGTTGTGTCCCTGGCACCTGTACCTGACACTTAGTAAGGGGTCAATAAATGTTTCCTCCTACTACATTTCAGTATATAGAATCTATATTTTCAGAGCAATTATTGAAGTACATGGAATATATTAAAAGTTTATGTTCCTGAAATCTCAACAAACTTAATTGATTCTCAGTGCTTTGATTTTTAAAAAAGCGAATCCATTATGCTGGTGCCTAACTCTTAGCTATAACTATTTATATGACATGACTTTAAAGAGATTATATATAATATATGTTACATGTATTGTATATAATATTTAACACACGTATATATATGTTAAATATTATATTAACATAAACATTATATATGTATATATAATGTTTGCCTCACACATATATAAGCTTACTATTTTATGTAAACAGGGTCTTATTATAGATGCAATTTTTCCAGTTCTTATTTTTTATTTGCCTCTCCCTTTCCTAATTATCTTACCCTCATGTAGTTCTCTTGACCCCAGTATAATAATCTGCTGTTTTCTTCTGCATAGTACCATAATTATAAAAAACATATAATACATGTTATACTAAATTCATATATATAATTAAAATGCATTTTTCATTGATTGTTTTATAAAAATAGGCTCACACTCTGCTTATTGTGTGCCTTTTACTATTTCAAAAGATACTTTTAGCAATTTGTGTCAAATCCTTAATCTACAAATTGCAGGTGACTATTCTTGTCATAAAAAATAAAAAATATATAAGAACTCATTAAAACACTTCTGTGAAAAAAAAACACTTCTGTGATGATTGTGTCATATAAATAAAAAGAGAGAGGTATGAATTATGTCACTTTTTTGAATAGGCCTGATCAATAGTTCAATTAAGAACAATCCACAGTTTAGAAATATAATTAGTATTGCTTTTCAGACCAATTTCAGGAAAATGGAGGCTGAAGACACTTTGTATATATGCATGTATGGGGGCCTCTCCATTATTGTAGTAGTAAGAACATTGGTTTGGGAGTCTAAATGGCCTAGATTTTAACTCATATTTTGTAGGTGACATGCTGGCTAACTTTGGTAATTCATTTAATTTTCTGAGGTAGACTAATTTCTGGATAGAAGTCCTGGGTTCAAGTTTATTACTAGGATTATGATCTTAATAAAAATCTTAAGTTATAAAGTTCTCTAACTGTCAGAAATAATATTTGTAATATTACCACCATAAATTATTGTTTAATTGGAGTTTAAAAGATAAAATATAAAAACATTCCTGCCCTGGCTGGTGGCACAGTGGATAAGGCGCTGGCCTGGGAACCCATAGGTGGCTGGTTCAATTCCCAAGCAGGGCACATAACCAGGTTGCAAGCCAGGTCTCCAGTCAGGTCTGTAGCTGGAGGCAGGTGAAAGGCAACCACGCATTGATGTCTCTCTCCCTCCCTGCCTCTCTCCCTTCCCCTCTCTCTAAAGATAATAAATAAAATATTAAAAATAAATAAAAACATTCCTTAGATTGTAATTTGATTTACAGATGTCACTTGTCATTATTTTTGTTCTCTCACATATCAGTGGAAGGACATAATAGACATATTTGAGTAATATTTCAGCTCTGCACTGTCCAATATAGTAGCTAGTAGTTACATGTGGCTATTAGGCACCTGATATATGCCCAGTCCAAATTGATATGGGCTGAAAGTATAAATACACACAAGATTTTAGGACTTAGTATAAACAAAAGTAAAATAATCAATTGAAAAATATTGATTGCATGTTTAAATAATACTTTTGGGGTATATAAAGAAAGTTATTAAAATTAATTTTACCTGTTTTTATTAAATTTAAAATTACATGTGTCAGAAACCACTCAGCTAAAGTATGATCTTTGTGGGTACATATATACCTTTCTACTGTCCACCTTCAGCTGACACAAACTGGGGGTTTTGGGACATACATATTTCCTGTGAGGTCATAATCCAATTCTGTTTCTAAATCAAAACACAGTGTTTAATATATCTATGTTTTCTTGCCTGTAATTATGTTTCATTGGTTAACAGACTCAATTTGGATTAGTTTCAGTTGCATAAAGACAACCAGATAGAAAAACTAGATAAAATTTTATTTTTATCTCAATATAAAATGTAGCAAGTGGTGAAGGTAGGATTTGATCAGAAGTTTATGCTCTTATTCACTGTATTGTGGATAGCAGTTATGATGCTTCCAATTGTGAATAAGAAAAGTCCAACTCCATCTATCTACCTTAAACAAAAGGCGCTTAAATTCCACACTTAATCACAAGTCCAGGTTGGCTGATTTAGTGGTCCAATAGTATCCTTAAGGACCCAGGCCCTTTTTCATTTTTTAAAAAAGATTTTATTTATTCATTTTTTAAAGAGAAGAGAATGGAGGGAGATAGAGAGGATGAGAAACATCAATGTGTGGTTACCTCTGGCCTGAAACCCAGGCATGTGCCTGGCCAGGAATTGAACCTCGATCCCTTCGTTTGCAGGCCAGAGCTTAATCCACTGAGCCATACCAGCCAGGGCCCTTTTTATTTTTTAGCAAGTTGTGGTTGCAAGGCAGATTGAAAACCATCAGAGAAAAAGAAAATGGTTCCATCTTCTCTTACATTCCATGTTATTATCAGAGAAAACTTTTCAAAGCAATCATCTAATGGACTTACCTATAGGTCTCATCACCCAGGATTGGATCACACGCCCAGACCTAAACCAAACACTACTAAGGGAAATGAGACACCATGCTTGGTTGACAACTGTAACAACTAATTTACCATTAAAGAATTAACCTTCTAATATGAGAGAATGAAGCCCCAAAACAAGTCTGATTTCCTATCAAGGAAGAAGGGACCTGCATTCGTTATACATTGAGTGTATAACGAACAGTTTCTCTCTATATTTGTTACAATGCTCAATTATGTTGTTGCTTCCTTTTTTTCCAAATATTGAAAGTACACTAAATCTGTGGGTATTTTCTTGTTACTTGCAATGGGTAGACATGTTATCACCATGCAAAATTAGTCTTCAATGGCTACATATGCAGTTGTGTTTGAGCTTCCTTTTTACCTCCAAAATAGCCTCAGTGTTCTTGAATAAATTGAATATATGCTCTGCTACTGTAATGTTAATTTAAAGAAGTATTATCAAATGCTGAATATATGCAAAGTAATACATGAATTGTGGTAAGATATAGACATAGATTGTAATAAGCTTAAAGGTAACCATTGTAATGTAAGCCAATGACCTAGTTTTATGGTGTAAATACTGAGTTTCAAGAAGCCCCTAGAGCTCTTGGCCAATAATTCTTCTAGGGAATAACTTAACACCAATTACATAAAAATAAAATAGATTTCCAGTAGTGCCAATCCAGTGTTATTTGATAAAAATGCCCTACTAATTGGCCATTTTTTTCAGGAAGAAAACAAAATTAGATCCCTTTGTCATATCACATACTAAGTAAATTTCAGATAATCAAAGTTTAAAAAAATATTGAATGTAATACAAAGCATGGCAGAAAATAAGACAGAAAAGAAAATTTATCATATGAAAATAAAATAATGATTAAAGAACCATAAATGAAGTCAAACATAAATGATAGAAATTATAAATCATGGGTTATTTCTTTAGTATAAAAGGTTTCCTACTAATTGTTGCATGTACAAGTGCTCTTCTGCATTGTACAATAATTATCATGCACAGGTTCTTGAAGAGTTTTCAAGTCCTTCTTTAGTTAGATCAACTTGTGTGGAGGTGAGTGTCTACCTCTGTAATACAGGCATGTTAGCCTACTGTCTAGGCAAAATACCAGCTTTCCACAACATAATGGTTTACCTCCTTATCTCTGATATCTAAGGCATATGTTTTGAACTTCAACTAACATCACAGCCTAGATACAGTACAAATGAAGATAAAGAAAATTTATGCAGGCTATAAAGCTGCTTTGCATAAAGCTCTCTTAAGACATTTGAGAGAGGAGAAAGATGGCGACAGAGTAGAGAGCAGTGCTGACGGTGTTCTCGAGTACCAAAGCAGCTAGAGGACAGGATAAGGAGCGTGAGACGTCTTCAGGACCCTGGGGATTGGAACGGGCAGCATCTGGACACAGGGGAGCAGAGCCCAGAGGCAGAGGAGGCCAGCAGGATAGTAGGTGAGGCGTTCCCGACCAACCGGCAGGCGGGCCGAGGTCGGCTCCGGGCAGGGGTGGCTCTGCCCAGAGGGGCGCGTTTGACCGGGGCCAGTTTCAGGCTCCCTGGCGACTGGAAGTCTCAGCAGTGAAGTGCGGGCGGCGAGGGCGAACGCCGTAGGGAACGCTGAATTGAACTCCTGCAGGGGAGGGACTGCGTGAGAGACTCACCCTGGCAACAGGGAGAGGAGGTTTCGCAGCGCGCGGGGCTAGAGGCGGAGGAGAAGAGTCCTGCGGGAAGCCGGAGCGGGGGAGCGGGAAGTGCACCGGCCGGGGCGGCAAGAGGGCCGAAAAACGGAGCTGCTGGGCCGCTGGGGAAACAGCAGCTAGAAGCCCCTGCGAGGGGGGAGGCCCAGCCCGGCACAACCACACAGGCCCCCAGGCTCCGCGGGGAAATCCAAAAGGCGAGCCGGAGAGCCGGCAAGCCGGGAACTTGTGGCGGGCGACCCGCCATTGCCGGAGACAAAAGCCGCACCGCCTACGCCTGGGAGGGGCTCATCACAGAGGCCGCGTAAAGGACTCTGCGGAGAGCTGATTGGCTCGGAGGCGGGGTGCATGCCCCGGAAGGGCGGGACAGTGTAGGCAGACCCCGGACAGTGTTGACTGACAGGCCCGGCCTCCTCCCGGAACTGCAGGGGTGGGGCCAGTCGTCACAGGGACCAGCGAAGCTGCGGGCTGCCCTGCAGAAGTGCTGGGGGCTGTCCTGAGCAGGAAACTACGCCAGGCTCCAGAACATCAGCAGCCCTAAAACCCAGCCAGGCTGTGGAAGGCCCAGCCTACCTGGGGGCGGACACTCAGAATCAGCCCTACTGTGACAATCAGAGGCCCTGCCACGTGCCAAGACCAGCTAGAATATAGACTATAGACTGTAAAGTCCTGACCAAGAAAAAGAGGCAGCATCAGGAAAGGGATTGCTGCCAATCTCAAGCACCTGAATTATACCGAGAGCAATATGAACTATTAAGCCTCAACATATCCTTT
>PVIW01017418.1:0-14075 GCA_004026585.1 Noctilio leporinus
AAAAAAAAAAAAAAAAAAAAAAAAAAAAAAAAAAAAAAAAAAAAAAAAAAAAAAAAAAAACTTCCCTAATTTGTTGAAGGAAATAGACACACAAGCCCAGGAAGCCCATAGAGTCCCAAACAAGTTGGACCCAAAGAGGACCACACCAAGACACATCATAATTAAAATGTCAAAGGCTAAAGATAAAGAGAGAATCTTAAAAGCACGAAGAGAAAAGCAGAAAGTTACCTACAAAGAAGTTCCCATAAGACTATTCGTGGGTTTCTCAAAAGAAAGTTTGCAGGCCAGAAGGGATTGGCAAGAAGTATTCAAAGGGATGGAAAGCAAGGACCTACAACCAAGATTATTCTATTCAGCAAAGCTATCATTTAGAATGGAAGGGCAGATAAAGTGTGTCTCAGACAAGGTTAAGCTAAAGAAATTCAACATTACCAAGTCCTTATTACATGAAATGTTAAATGTTAAAGGAACTTGTTTAAGAAAAAGAAGGGCCCTGGCCGATGGCACAGTGGATAAGGCACCAGCCTGTGAACCCAAAGGCTGCTGGTTCGATTCCCAGCCAGGGCATAACCAGGTTGCAAACCAGGTCTCCAGCCAGATCTGTAGCTGGAGGAAGGTGAAAGGCAACCATACATGGATGTCTCTCTCCCTCTCTGTCTCTCTCCCATCCCCTCTCTCTGAAAAATAATAAATAAAATCTTAAAAAAAAAAAAAAAGAAAAGAAAAGAAAGAAAAAGGAGGGCAAAACTATGAACATTAAAATGTCAAGAAATGCCCTGGCTGGTGACTCAGTGGATAGGTGCCAGCCTGCGGACCCAAAGGTTGTTGGTTTGACTCCCAGTCAGGGCACATACCAGGTTGAAAACCAGGTCTCCAGCCAGGTCCATAGCTGGAGGCAGGTTAAAGGCAACCATACATTGATGTTTCTCTCCCTTCCTTCCTCCCTCCCCTTCTCTCTAAAAAATGAATAAAACCTTTTTTAAAAAAGACAAGAAACTCACAACTATCAACAATTAAATCTAAAAAATAAAAACAAAAACAAACTAAGGAAATGACCAGAACAGGAACAGAATCATAGGTATGGAGATCATTAGGAGGGTTATCAGGTGGGAGGGAGAAAGGAGAGAACAGGGGAAAAGGTAAAGAGATGAAGAAGTATAATTGGCAGGAACCAAATAGGAAGATGTTAAGAATAGTAAAGGAAATGAAGAAGTAAAAGAACTTACATGCACAACCCATGAATGTGAACTAAATGGGGAAGGATTGCTGAGGGGAAGGGGATATTGGGAAAAAGGATGCAAAGGTAGAAAATTGGGACAACTGTAATATCATAATTAATAAAATATATTAAAATAAGTTGTTTTAAAGCACATACATAGATAGATGTTCAATATATCTAACTATTAGGAATATGCAAATAATGACGATGGTAAGCAATTACTACATACCAGCTAGAATAGCTGAGTTAAAAAGTAGTGACAGTTTCTGAAAACAAATGAGAACGAATACACAACAGCCCAAAATTTATGGAATACAGCAAAGGTGGTCCTCAGAGGGAAATTCATAGCAATACAGGTCTACTTAAAAAGGTCAGAAGAAGCTTATACAAACAACCTAACCATAAAGCTGCAAGAACTAGAGGAGCAACAACAAAGCCCAGAGCAAGTAGAAGGAAGGAAATCATCGAGATCAGAGCAGAACTAAATAACTTAGAGACTCAAAATACGATTCGAAGAATCGACAGGTCCAGGAACTGGTTCTTTGAAAAACTAAACAAAATTGACAAGCCTTTATCCAAACTCATCAAGAAAAAGAGAGAGAGGACCCAAATAAACAGAATCAGAAATGACAGAAGAGAAATTACAATGGCTACTTCAGAAATACAAAAGATTATAAGAAATTACTACAAACAACTATATGATAAGAACTATAACAACCTGGGTGAAATGGACAAATTTCTGGAAATGTATAATCTACCAAAACTGAATCCAGAAGAAGCAGAAAGCCTGAAAAGACCAATAACAACTAGTGAAATTGAAGAAGTAATCAAAAATCTCCCAAAGCACAAAAGCCCCAGATCAGATGGCTACACAGGTGAATTCTACCAAACATTTCAAGAAGAACTAACTCCTATCCTTCTCAACCTATTCCAAAAAATCCAGCAAGAGGGAAGACTCCCAAACTCTTCCTATGAGGCCAATATTCTAATCCCAATACCAGGTCAAGACACAATTAAGAAAGAAAACTATAGGCCAATATCTCTGATGAACATAGATGCTAAGATTCTCACAAAACATTGGCCAACCGGATCCAACAATACATTAAAAAGATCATACGCCATGACCAAGTGGGTTTCATCCCAGGGATGCAAGGATGGTACAACATTCGCAAATCAATAAATGTAATACATCAGATCAACAAAATGAAAGACAAAAACCATATGATCACATCAATAAGTGCTGAAAAAGCATTTGATAAAGTACAGCAACCATTTATGATAAAAACACTCAGCAAAACGATAATAGAGGAAGCATACCTCAACATAATCAAGGCCATACATGAGAAACCTGAAGCCAATATCATACTCAACAGACAAAAACTAAAAGCTTTCATGCTAAGATCAGGAATGAGACAAGGCTGTCCACTTTCTCCACCTCTGTTCAACATCGTTTTGGAAGTTCTAGCCGTAGCTATCAGAGAAGAAAAAGGAATCAAAGGTATACAGATTGGAAAGGAGGAAGTCAAACTGTCATTATTTGCAGATGATATGATAGTGTACATACAAAACCCGATAGGCTCCACCAAAAACTTACTCAACCCAATAAGCAAATTTAGCAAAATAGCTGGATATAAAGTCAATATCCAGAAATCAAAAACATTTTTGTATACCAATAATGAAACATCAGAGATAGAAGCTAGAAAACAAATCCCATTTACCATAGGAACAAGAAAAATAAAGTACTTAGGAATACACTTAACCAAGGAGGTAAAAAACCTGTACTCAGAAAACTACGTGACATTGAAGAAAGAAATTAAGGAAGATACAAATAAATGGAAGCATATACCATGTTCATGGGTGGAAAGAATTAACGTCATTAAAATGTCCATACTACCCAAAGCAAAGCAGTCTATAGATTCTATGCAATCCCAATTAAAATTCCAATGACATACTTCACAGAAATAGAAAAAATACTTCAAAAATTTATATGGAGCCAAAAACGCCCATGAATAGCCACAGCAATCTTGAGAAAGAAGAACAAGGTAGGGGGAATCACAATACCAGACATCAAACTATATTACAAGGTTACTGTCATCAAAACTGTCTGGTACTGGCATAAGAATAGACATATAGATCAATGGAACAGAATAGAGAGCCCAGAAATAAACCCAGGACTCTATGGTCAGTTAATATTCAACAAAGAGGGGGGACATAAAATGGAGTAAAAACAATCTCTTTAACAAGTGGTGTTGGGAGAACTGGACAGGGACATGCAAAAAAATAAAACTAGACCATCAACTTACACCATACACCAGAATAAACTCAAGATAGATAAAGGACTTAAACCTAAGCAGTGCCACTGTAAAGGTCCTAGAGAAAAATATAGGCAGTAAAATTGTTGATATCCTATGCAGAAGTATGTTTACTGATACTTCTCTAAGGTTAAAGGAAACCAAAGAACAAATAAACAAATGGGACTATATCAAACTGAAAAGTTTCTGTTCAGCTAAAGAAAACACCAGCAAAATTAAAAGGGAACCAACCCTATGGGAAAACATATTTGCTAATGATACCTCAGACAAGGGTTTCATATCCAAAATATATAAAGAACATATATCGGCTCAATACCAGGGAGACAGACAGCCCAATTAAAAAATGGGTGAAGGACCTGAACAGACAACTCTCTGAAGAAGACATACGCAGGGCCCAAAGGCATGTGAAAAAATGCTCAACATCACTAGCCATCAGAGAAATGCAAATTAAAACCACAATAAGATATCACCTCACACCTGTCAGAATGGCAATCATCCACAAATCAACAAACAACAAGTGTTGGCAAGGATGTGGGGAAAAGGGAACCCTGGTGCACTGTTGGTGAGAACGCAGGCTGGTACAGCCACTATGGAAAACAGAATGGAGTTTCCTTAAAAAACTAAAAATGGAACTGCCTTTTGATCCAGCAATTCCACTACTAGGACTATACCTGAAGAATCCTGAAACACCTATTCATAAGAACCTATGGACCCCTATGTTCATAGCAGCAGTATTTACAATAGCCAAGTGCTGGAAATAGCCTAAGTGCCCATCAGTGGATGACTGGATCAAAAAACTTTGGTACATTTACACAATGGAATTCTATATAGCAGAAAGAAAGAAGGAACTCCTACCCTTTGCAGCAACATAGATGGAACTGGAAAGTACTATGCTTAGTGAAATAAGCCAGTCAGTGAAAGACAAATACCATATGATCTCACCCTTTACAGTACAATAATGACCAAAGCAAACAAACAAGCAAAACAAAACCAGATACATGAATACAATGAATAGGCCTTCAGTGGGCAAGGGGGAGTGGGAAGGGAAAGAAGAGGCAAAGAAGCGGAGCAGTTTAGTCAAGGAACTAGTATGGAAGAACCATGGACATGGACAACAAGTGGGATTGACTTTGTCAGGGAGTGGGTGGGTGGGGAAGGGAACAAAAAGGAGTAAAAAGGGGATGGATGTAATACAACAATAAAATTAAATTTAAAAAAAGATGAAAAAAAGCAAATAAAACTCTGTATCTATTTGTTCCCATTTGCATTGTATATTGGTTCATGAATACAATTTTTACAAAAAAAAAAAAAAGTGTTCTGTAAAATATACGTCTTCTTGCCATGGCTGGTGTGGCTCAATGGGTAGAGCATAATCTTGAAAATGAAAGGTTGCTGGTTTGATTCCAGGTCAGGGCACATGCCTGGGTTGTGGGCCTAGTCTCTGGTTGAGGCACATACTAGAGGCAGCTGATCAATGTATCTCTCTCACATTGATGTTTCTCTCCCTCTCTTTCTCCCTCCCTTCCCCTCATTCTAAAAATAAATATAATTAATTAATAATAATAATTTTTAAAAAGTAGTGACAGCCCAGGCTGGTGGCACAGTGGATAGGCACCGGCCTGTGAACCGAAAGGTTGCTGGTTTGATTCCCAGCCAGGGCACATAACCAGGTCTTCAGCCAGGTCTTCAGCCAGGTCTGTAGCTGGAGGCAGGTGAAAGGCAACAATACATTGATGTTTCGCTTCCTCTTTGCCTCTCTCCCTCCCCTCTCTCTAAAATTAACAAATAAAATCTTTAAAAAAATAGTAGTGACAGAACACACAATATAATAAATAGTTGATATATTATATAAATGTACACCTGAAACCTACACAATTTTATTAGCCAATGTCATCCCAATAAATTCAATTTAAAAAACCTAGCGACAACATCAATTTCTGGGGTTTCTCATTCATTGTTGGTGGGCATATAAAATTGTACAGACATTCTGGAAAAAATTGGCTTGACAGATTCTTTAAAAATGAAACATAACCTTCTATATGACTTAACAATTGCATTCTTGGGCAGTTTTCCAAGAAAAGTGAAAACTTATATTTGCACAAAAACCTGTCCATGGCTGTTCATGGCATATTTATTTGTAACAGTCCCAAACTGGAGCAATCAAATACTTCTCAAGTGGTGAATGATTAAACAAAATCTTTTATATCTATTATGAAATACTATTTAGCAATAAAAAGGAACAAGCTATTGATACATGCAACAACTTGAAAGGTCTTAAGGGTATTATGCTGAGGGTGAAGAAAAACCAATCTTAAAAGGTCACTTAGTATATTATTTCATTTCTATCGCAACCTTGAAATAACAAAATGATAGAGATGGAAAGCAGATTAGTGATTGCCAGGTATAGGGGTGGTGGGAGGAAGTAGGCATGACTACAAAGGAGTAGCAGAAGGAGTTCTTTGTAGTGATCAATAGTTCTGTATCTTCGATATAGGCGGTTATGTGAATTGACATATGTGAGGAAATGATGTAGAACTGTACAGTTGGCATTATTTTGATATTGTACTCTACTTATGTCCAATGTCACCATTGATGGAAGTGGAGTGAAGGTCACATGGAACCTCTCTTCACTGTCTTTGAAATCTTCTCTGAAAAATCTATAATAATTTCTAATTAAAAATTAAAAAGAAAAAGAATTGATTTAAATAAAAATATTAAGTAAAAACTAATAGTTGATAATATGCAGGCCTGGCAAAAATGTTGACATAATAAACAACTGAGCGTCTCTAATTTGTCCAATGCACAATCGTGCCCACCAGGCCCTACCCTAGGCCAAGCTACTTTCAGAAGGCTGGGGCTCTGCACTCTTTTTTTCCTTGGGCTGGGGTTTCGAGATAAAATACAGTATTCCCAGTGAAACTTAGATTTTTGATAAATAAGGAATAACCTCTTTAGTATAAGTATGCCCACGTATTAATTAGGACATACTTATACTAAAAAAATTAGTTATCCAAATTATTTAATTTATTTAACAGGTTTTTTTAGTCTTTGCTAATTCTAGTATCTGAGTTATTTAAGGATCTATTTGTGTTGACTAGTTTTTCTCTTAAATTTAGGATACATTGTTTTTTAATCCTCACCCAGGGATATGTTTATTGATTTTAAAGTGAGAGGAAGAGAGACAGACAGACAGACAGAACCATTGATGTGAGAGGAAATCATTGATGTGAGAGTTGCCTCCCATATGCACCCTGACCAGGGGTGGGACACACACTAGGTATGTGCCCTGACCAGGAGATGAAACCTGCAATCTTTTGGTGTATGAGATGGTGATGCTCCAACCAACTGAGCCACTTGGATAAGGCTAGTATATATTTTCTCCTTCACATGTCTAGTAAATATTTTTTTGATGTAATGAACATTGTGAACATGCATTGTAGATATTTGGATTAGGTTATTCACCTCTAAATAGTGTTGAGTTTTGTTTCAGCAGGCAATTAAATTACTGATGGATTAACTTGATTATGTACATCAAGGTTCAATTAGGTTTGGCTAGTGTGCATCATTTTTCTTTTTTCTTTTCTTTTTTAAATTTTCTAGATGGAGCTAACCTTTTTTTTTCTTAAAGATTTTATTTATTATTTTTAGAGATAGGGGAAGAAAGAGAGGCAGAGAGGCAGAGAGGGAGAGATAGATCAATGTATGGTTGCCTTTCACCTGCCTCCAGTTACAGACCTGGCTGGAGACCTGGCTGGAGACCTGGCTGGAGATCTGGCTGGGGACCTGGCTGGAGATCTGGCTTGCAACCTGGTTGTGTGCCCTGGTTGTGAATCGAACCAGTGACCCTTGGGTTCACAGGCCGGCATCTTATCCACGGTGCCACCAGCCAGGGCTTCATTTTTAATTTTGCCCGTTTTCCTATGGAATCTTTCTTACTCCCAAAACATAGCTTTCTAGGCCCTCATGCGAATGTTTGGGATGTGCATCACGACTTCTCCACTCTGTCTGGGTCAGAATTCCAATGTCTCCCCAGCATTCCGTGGCCTCTGAAATATCCGTGTAGCTCTCAGCGCTCAGCTGCTGGTCTCTGCGAGGTCTTGCAGAGTCTCAGTCTTCACATTCATAGCCTAGGATTTGACCAGGGATCTGAAGAGAACTTCTATATTTCTGGAGCTCCTTCTCTGTAACTTTATCTATTCTGCTATTCTACTATACAAATTTTAGAACTCCTGAACTTCAATCTCAATTTCCTTTACCAAGAGTATCAATGCTATATTTGAATGCCACTTCCTTGTGTCACCATTTGGGGTTTGTAAATGTCCCCCAGGTAAAATTGTGTGAAACTCATTTCATATGAGTCCCTTCTCTCAGAGGTTGTAACCTTGCATTAAAGACAATTTCATACATTGTGTTTTATGAGGGTAGGCTGTAATTAATACAAGCATGTCATCATGCTCACAATTAGAAATGCTTCTATTATTTATTCTGTTCTAAAAGTAGAGAAGACAAAGATCAACAAACCCAAGAAAGATGGGAAAGATGAAAGTTCAAAGAAAAATGAAAATGCTCCTGACAAACAGGAAGAGACGTTCAGCCTTACTGATACCAAGGTTCAAATTAAAACTACATGGAGCCCTGGCTGTGGCACAGTGGATAAGGTGTCAGCCTCTGAACCCAAAGGTCGCTGATTCGATTCCCAGCCAGGGCACATTGATGTCTCTCTCCCTTGCTGCCTCTATCCCTTCCTCTCTCTTTAAAAATAATAAATAAATAATTTAAAAAGTGTGTTTGATTCATTGAGAATCACCCTATTTAGAGACAGATGTCTAAGAACATTAAGATATCCATGTTCGGCGAGCAGCCAGGGTGTAGAGGGCGGTCGCGGCGGGCATAGCAGGCTGTGGCTGGCTGGTGGCGGTGGCGGCAGAGTGTTGACTACCAGAGTAATTAGCCTTGTTGGCAAGCGAGCCATTTCCACCTCAGTGTGTGTACGCGCACATGCACATGGGAGTGTTGTGAAGAGTGAGGACTTTGCTCTCCCAAGTTACATCGATCGACGTGACTACCCCTTACCTGATGTGGCCCACATCAAGAGCCTTTCTGCCAGTCAGAAGGCCTTGAAAGAGGAGGAGAAGAATCCCTGGAGTAGTCTGTCGATTGATGAAAAAGTTGAATTGTATCACATTAAGTTCAACGAGAGCTTTGCTGAAATGAATAGGAGCACGAATGAGTGGAAGACAATTGTGGGCACTGCCATGTTTTTCATCGTCTTCACTGCTCTCCTTCTGATCTGGGACAAGCGTTACGTGTATGGCCCCATACCGCACACCTTTGAAGACGAGTGGGTGGCCAAGCAGACCAAGAGGATGCTCGACATGAAGGTCAGCCCAATCCAGGGCTTTTCTGCCAAGTGGGACTACGACAAGAACGAGTGGAAGAAATAACCTGTCATTCACGTATCTGAACCTCACCTTGTTCTGTCATTTCATTGCAGTTCAGCATATTTACTGGAAACTGTTCTGTTTCAGCCCTGATGCTAATAAATGAGCAATTTACTTGAAAAAAAAAAAAAAAAAGATATCCATGTTCAGACCTGGCTGGTAGCACAGTGGATAAGGCGCCGGCCTGCGAACCCAAAGGTCGCAGGTTCGATTCCCCAGCCAGGGCACATAACCAGGTTGCAAACCAGGTCTCCAGTCAGGTCGGTGCCTGGAGGCAGGTGAAATGCAACCATACATTGATGTCTCTCTCCCTCTCTGCCTCTCTCCCTTCCCCTCTTTCTGAAAAAATAATGGAATAAAATCTTTTTTAAAAAATTAAAATTATAAAATTATAAATAAATAAATAAATAAAAAGATTAAAAAAAAAAAAAGAAAGATATCCATGTTCAGTGATGCCCCTTGTAGCATGTCTACTGAAAACCAATAAAATATTCATCACTAGTAGATTGGTTATTAATGGTAGCATATTTATTTTTAAAAATAAATAAAAATAAAACTGCATGGAGAAACTTCTACTTGTGACTAGCAGGGACCAAGTTTACCTTCCTCCTAAAAACTAGAAAAACTGGACAGAAAATATTTGAAGAAATCATGCCCCAAAATTTCTAAAAAAAAGTTTTTAAAGATTTTATTTGTTTTTTTTTAGAGAGAGAGGAAGAGAGGGGGAAAGATGGGGAGAGAAACATCAATGTGCAAGAGAAGCATCAATTAATAGGTTGCCTCTCACAACCAGGGACCTGGCCTGCCACTCAGGCATGTTCCCTGACTGGGAATCAAACCAGCGACCTGGTCCTTTATGGGATTGTGACCAACTAGCTCAGCCACACCAGTCAGGCTCAAAATTTCCAAATTTGATGAAAATCATAATCCCAGAGATCCAAGATCCTCAATGAACCCCAATAAGATGAAAATCATACCATGGTGTATCATCAAATATTCTATTTTAAAGAAGTGATAAATTCTTTTCAAAGAAGGTAGAAAATAAAGGAAGGAAGATGTCATTAACTTACCTTCAGAAATTGTGTAAACTAAAAGAAAATTGATTTTTATCTTTAATGTGTTGAAAGAAAAGAAAAAGTCATCCTCCTAGAATTCTACAGTCAGAAGAATATTTTAGAAATGAAGGCAAAATAAAGCCTTTTTGACCCAAAGAAAAGCTGAAATAATTAACCTCCAGAAGACCTGCATACAAGAAATATTAAAAGTTTTTTAGTCAGAAGAAAAATGATATCAGGTGAAAATTTGGATCAACACAAAAGAATAAAGAGCATTAAAATGATGGATGTGCCCTGGCTGGTGGCACAGTAAATAAGGTGCTGGCCTGCAAACCTAAAGGTCGCTGGTTCAATTCCCAGCCAGGGCACATAACCAGGTTGCAAGCCAGGTCTCCAACCAGGTCTTTGACTGGAGGCAGGTGAAAGGCAACAATACACTGATGTTTCTCACCCTCTCTGCCTCTCTCTCTTCCCCTTTCCCTAAAAATAATAAAATATTTTTTAAAAATGATGGATGTGAAGACAAATATAAAGGTAACATTTTCTGAATTTTGATCTTTTAAAAAATATTGGTGTTTAAAGCAAAAATAATAATATATTGTGGGGTTTATAACAACTGTAGCCTTAAAATGTGACAGGTAGTACACAGGATGAGGGGAATGGGAGTATATTGTTGTGAGGCAGTAGTTCTCCTCAGGGTGACAAAAATCTCTGCAGTTAAACCTGGAGTGCTGGGCTGCTCCTGGCAACAGGGAGAGGACAGTTTCTGAGGCTCCCACTTGGCCCTTCTTACTATAATGCCTCATACCCACGGATCAAGGAGCAGTGTGTGCATACTTGTCTCAATCATATTTAGGGAGAAGAGAATGGCAACAGGTGAGGCCAAGGCCCCATTGGGTCCACATGAGATAGTCTTTATTCAAGGCTCCATTTATTACCTAGCCTCCCCGCATGGCCACTCATACTTGCGGGCCAAGATGGCATTGTCAGTGTCATGGTGCCAGTGTCAGCTCCAATCCTGTATTAATATGCCTCAAAAGGTACGGGTATTTTCTTTCACCAGATATGGTTACTTTGGTGAGTGAGCACATATCCCTTTGAGAAGGATTGAGGTAATATTTATTAAATATGCTTATGGTAATATTGCAGGATCTTTTCTCAAGAATGCCGGTGTGGAGAAAATGGGGTCAGTCAGGCTCCCTCACCTGGACATCCAGATATAAATGATTCAGCAAATGCTTATAAATGGAGTCAGTTAAGCTGCCTCACCTGGACATCCAGGTGGAAATGATTCAGCAAATATTAAGCAATGAGTAACGTCCTGTGTTGGCACACAGCCAGCGGTGTTTGCACACACAGTATATAAGGAGTAAGAGCTTTCTGCTTTGGGGTATCTCCCTAGCAGATGCAATAAAGGCATGTCAGATATCCCAATGGTTCTGTGCATTTTTTTCTGTCTGCCTGAATCCCAAGAGGACCTGCCTCACCTTGAACATTTGCAAAACAGTTGGTGTAGTCAGCAGGAATCATTGCAGCATGGTATGGAGCCCACCTGCCACCAGCATGTGGTACCCGGTGGCAAGTTTCCTTGTGGCTTGGGCTCCTCTCCAGGACTGGCCTGAGGTCAGTGGTGCTCCTGACATGGTAGAGAAGGCCCCGCAGGTAGTTGGGAAGGCCCTGGAGAAGCTGAGACGCTGGGTGGACGCTGGGGCCATAGGCTGGGTGTTTCTTACAGCTCTGTGGGCTGAGACAGAGGTGGCACTTTGCAAGGCAGTGAAATTCCGGAAGCCCCAAGAGGATGAGGATGCCTTGGAGGTTTGGATCCACGCATTGGAAGAGGACCCCAAGGCAATGGAGTCATGGCAGTCCCCCTCCCCAGTCATGGTAGACTCGGAAGAGGAGGAGGAAGAACCAGCTCCTCTGTGGGCTTGTCCAGCAGTGATACAGAGAATGAGATTGCATCAGCCCCTGGCACCTGGGGGGAACCAGTTGGCCCTGCCCAGATGGTGGAGCACACGGGGTGTGGCTCTGATACACAGGCCAAGCTAGTGGATCTGGGGAAGCAGCTCTGGCAGTGGCACGGGGAGTCATTGGAGCATGGCTCCTTTGTCTTTGGGACCCAGGGGTGGATGGTGTCATGTGTACAGGTAATGAGATGGAAAAGTTAGCGTCCATCACGCACCCCTCCCTGCTCCAACGGGATGGAAAAGTTAGCGTCCATCACGATGCACCCCTCCCTGCACCAGCGGCTGCAGAATAACTGGTGGCATGGAGGACAGGGTCCCCCTCCACTCCGTGTTGGAATGGATCATGGCCACTATCTGTACAGTCTGGGAAGGCACAGGAGATGTACCAGACATTGTGAGTAAAGGGCAGTTTTTTCCCAACTTGCTACAGATTTTGTGGGAACTAGGTATGTGCCAGGCCATGTTTAATCCTAACACCCATGGTCCAGATGAGGAACATTTCACCCCAGGGATAAGGGATATAGAGCTGAGCTCACCCACTCTGTCTCCTTTAGGTCTGTTATGGCCGCTGTTCCCATGTGTTGTAAGTTGGGAGCCATATTCATGGAAGTCACCACTATGGTGGCCAGTTTGGGAGAGGCAGAGATTTGACGGCAGCAGAAAGGAGTTCAACCTGCTCCTTCCACCCCTCAGCCAAAGAGCGGACCCATAGGGTGACCCAAATGTGGAGAGACCTCCTGGGATCCAGAGTAGATTGGGACAAGATTAATAAGAAGTCCAATGCGTATTTGCTTGAGCTGTGGAAACAGCTGTGAGCTGACCAGTGGTTTCTATGGCCCCAGAAGGAAAAGGAAGCAAAGGAGAAGCCCCAGGGTATTACTAAGAGGCCCACCCTGTACAGCTAGAAGATCCTCTCACTGTGCCAACCTCCTGAGAAGAGGAAAGCGATATCCATCTGAAATTTGACTAGGAGAATGGCTGAGGGACCCATCTACAGGGGATGGATGGGGACCAGAGGCCACATGTGGAATTGGCTATCCACTGGTCCCCCACAAACGTTCAGTGGGTTCTGGCTCTAGTGAACACAGGAGCAGAATGTACACTCCCACTCGGAAACCCTGGCAAGTTTCCAAGGCCTGTGTCCTATATTGATGGATGTGGAGATCACAGAGTAAAGGTGAAAGCTGTATGACTCCCATAAGCAAAGGGTGATTGTCCCCCCTTTCCTGAGGAATGTGTCTCCCATTCCTGAGTACATCCTGGGTGCAGATGTACGTTAGGGATTATGGCTGCAAACCACTGCGGGAGAGTTCCGCTTGAGGGTGCTCGTGAAGGAGGTTTTGCGGGGACATGCCAAGCATCTCCCTGTTCAGTTTCCACCCCCGCAGTGGATAACACCCACCAAGCAGTATTGGTTATTCAGAGAGCAAGAGGAAATCACTGCCACTATTGGGGAGTTAGAGAAAGTGGGGATTTTAAGAGCTGCCCATAGTCCCTTCAACTCCCCTGTGTGGCCGGTGTAGAAGCCAGATGGCATGTGGAGAGTAACAGTAGATTACAGAGAGTTGAACAAGGTAATTCTCTCAAAACACCCAGCCATTCTCTCTGTGATGTACTTAATGGACCTTTTAACCACTGAATTGGAAACCTAGCATTTTGTGGGTGATCTGGCAAATGGCTTTTTCTCTAATGGCATTACCCTGGAGTGTCAGGACCATTTGCTTTCACATGGGAAGGCCGCCAATGGACCTTTATATGGTGCTCCAGCAGGTGTATCTGCATAGCCCACCTATCTGTCACAGGGCCGCAGCAGAGGACCTGGCTAAGTGGCAGCGGCCTGCTACAGTGTCTTTCTTTTACTATATTGATGGCTGAGCTACGGGCCATGTGGCTCGTGGCTGCAAATGAAGTACCTTAACAATCTGCACAGAGAGTTGGGCTGTGTACCAGGGACTAACGTTGTGGATCTCTACATGACATGCTAATCAATGGATGGTGATGCATAGGCCATGGGAACAGGCTCTGTGGAAGGCTTCTGGGAGTTAGGCCACCAGAAGCAGATTACTTATGTCATGTGATGG
>PVIW01017419.1:0-14074 GCA_004026585.1 Noctilio leporinus
AAAATGAAGAAACAGAGAAAGCCAAAGAGGAATACAGAAACAAAGGGAGAAAATGGCAATGAATAAGTATCAATCAATAATCACCTTAAATGTAAATGGATTAAATGCACCAATCAAAAGACATAGGGTAGCCAAATGGATAAGACAACATGACCCACATATATGCTGTCTTCAAGAGACCCACCTCAGAACAAAAGATCGACACAGATTGAGAGTGAAGGGATGGAAAACTATACATCAAGCAAATGGACATGAAAAAAAAGCTGGAGTAGCAATACTGATTTCAGATAAAATAGATTTTACAATGAAGGCCATTAAAAGGGACAAAGATGAACATTTCATAATACTTAAGGGAACAATCCATCAAGGAGAAATAACTCTGATAAACATATACGCACCCAACATAGGAGCTCCAAAATATATAAGGAAGATCTTGGAAGACTTAAAGAAAGACATAGACAGCAACACACTAATAGTAGGGGATTTTAATACCCCACTATCAATACTGGACAGATCTTCCAAATAAGAAATCCCCAGAGATGTTGTGGCATTGAACAACACTCTAGAGGAAATGGACCTAACTGATGTATACAGAGTCTTTTACCCCAAAGTAGCAAAATACACATTCTTTTCAAATGCACATGGATCATTCTCCAAGATAGACCACATGGTATGTCACAAGACAAGCCTCCACAAATACAGGAAATTTGAAATCATGAAAAGCATCTTCTCAGATCACAATGGCTTGAAACTAGAAACCAAATTTAAGGAAAAATCCCAACAATTTTCTAACTCATGGATACTGAATAACATGCTTTTAAGCAATGAAGGGGTCAACAATGAGATCTAAGATGAAATCAAAAAGTTCCTGGAAACAAATGACAATGAACACACAACAGCCCAAAACCTATGGAATACAGCAAAGGCAGTTCTCAGGGGGAAATTTATAGCAATACAGGCCTTCCAAAAAAGTTCACAAGAAGTTTATAAAAACGACCTAACCACAAAGCTGCAAGAACTAGAGGAGCAACAACAAATAAAGTCCAGGACAAGTAGAAGGAAGGAAATCATCAAGATCAGAGCAGAACTAAATAACTCAGAGACTCAAACTACAATTCGAAGAATCAACAGGTGCAGAAGCTGGTTTTTGAAAAAATAAACTAAATAAACAAGCCATTATCCAGACTCATCAAGAAAAAGAGAGAGAGAGGACCCAAATAAACAAAATCAGAACTGAAAGAGGGGAACTCACAACGGATACCTCAGAAATACAAAAGATTGTAAGAAATTACAACAAACAACTCTATGACAAAAAATATGACAACCTGGATGAAATGGACACATTTCTGGAAAGGTATAATCTACCAAAACTGAACTCAGAAGAAGTAGAAAGCCTGAATAGGCCAACAACAACTAGTGAAATTAAAGAAGTAATCCAAAATCTCCCAAAACACAAAAGCCCTGGACCAGATGGCTACACAGGTGAATTTTACCAAGCATTTAAAGAAGAACTAACTCCTATCCTCTTCAAACTATAGAAAAAATTTCAGGAAGAGGGAAAACTTCCAATCCTTTTCTATGAGGCCAATATTACTCTAATCCCAAAACCAGGGCAAGATACAACTAAGAAAGAAAGCTACAGCCAATATCTCTGATGAACATAGATGCTAAAATTCTCAACAAAATATTGGCCAATCGGATTCAGCAGTATATTACAAAGATCATACATCATGATCAAGTGGGCTTCATCCCAGGGATGCAAGGATGGTACAACATTTGTAAATCAATCAATGTAATACACCACATCAACAAATTGAAAGATAAAAACCATATGATCATGTCAATAGATGCTGAAAAAGCATTTGATAAAGTGCAGCAACCATTTATGATAAAAACCCTCAGCAAAATGGGAATAGAGGGAGCATACCTCAACATCATAAAGGCCATCTATGAGAAACCTGAAGCTAACATCATACTTAATGGACAAAAACTGAAAGCTTTCCCCCTAAGATCAGGAACAAGACAAGGCTGTCCACTTTCTCCAGTTCTATTCAACATTGTCTTGGAAGTTCTAGCTATAGCCATCAGAGAAGAAAAAGGAGTCAAAGATATCCAAATTGGAAAGGAGGAAGTCAAACTGTCATTATTTGCAGATGATATGATAGTGTACATACAAAACCCGATGGGCTCCACCAAAAATTTATTCAACCTAATAAGCAAATTTAGCAAAGTAGCTGGGTATAAAGTCAACATCCAGAAATCAAAAGCAGTTTTGTATACCAATAATGAAACAACAGAAATAGAAATGAAATAACAAATCCCATTTACCATAGCAACAAGAAAAATAAAGTACCTAGGAATAAACTTAACTAAGGAGGTCAAAGACCTGTACTCAGAAAACTACAGAACAATGAAGAAGGAAATCAAGGAAGATACAAATAATTGGAAACATATACCATGTTCATGGATGGGAAGAATTAACATCATTCAAATGTCCATACTACCCAAAGCAATCTACATATTCAATGCAATCCCGATTCAAATACCAATGACAGACTTCACAGAAATAGCAAAAGTACTTCAAAAATTTTTGTGGAGCCAAAAACACCCACGAATAGCCACCACACTCTTGAGAAAGAAGAACAAGGTAGGAGGAATCACAATACAGGACTTCAAACAATACTACAAGGCTACTGTCATCACAACAGCATGGTACTGGCATAAGAATAGACATAAAGATCAATGGAACAGAATAGAGAGCCCAGAAATTAACCCAGGACTCTATGGTCAACTCACATTTGACAAAGGGGGAAGGAACATCAAATGGAGTAAAAACAGTCTCTTCAACAAATGGTGTTGCGACAACTGGACAGCAACATGCAAAAAGATAAAACTAGACCACCAACTTACACCATACACCAAAATCAACTCAAGATGGATAAAGGACTTAAACATAAGCAGTGCCACCATAAAGTTCCTGGAGAAAAATATAGGCAGTAAACTTTTGGATATCCTACACAAAAATATGTTTACTGATACTTCACCAAGGGCAAAGGAAATTAAAGAACGAATCAACAAATGGGAATGTATCAAATTGAAAACTTTCTGTGCAGCTAAAGAAAATATCAGCAAAATTCAAAGAGAAGCAACTGTATGGGAAAATATAATTGCCAATGATACCTCAGACAAGGGTCTGATCTCCAAAATATATAAAGAACTAATGCAACTCAACACCAGGGAGACAGACAGCCCAATTAAAAAATGGGCAAAGGACTTGAACAGACAACTCACTGAGGAAAATATACAAAGGGCCCAGAGGCATATGAAAGAATGCTCAACATCACTAGTCATCAGAGAGATGCAAATTCAAACCACAATAAGATACCACCTCACACCTGTCAGAATGGCAATCATCAGCAAATCAACAAACAACAAGTGTTGGCAAGGATGCGGGGCAAAGGGAACCCTCATACACTGTTGGTGGGAATGTAGGCTGGTGCAGCCACTGTGGAAAACAGTATGGGGTTTCCTTAAAAAACTAAAAATGGAACTGCTTTTTGATCCAGCAATTCCACTACTTGGACTGTACCCAAAGAACCCTGAAACACCAATTCATAAGAACCTATACACACCTATGTTCATAGCAGCACTATTTACAATAGCCAAGTGCTGGAAACAGCCTAAGTGCCCATCAGTGGATGATGGGATCAACAAACTTTGGTATATTTACACAATGGAATTCTATATAGCAGAAAGAAAGGAGGAACTTGTACCCTTTGCTAAAACATGGATGGAACTGGAGAGTATTATGCTTAGTGAAATAAGCCAGTCAGTGGAGGACAAATATCATATGATCTCACCCATTATGGGACAATAATGAGAAAAACTAACAAGCAAAACAGAACCAAGTATATGAATACAAGGAATAGGCCTTCAGTTGTCAGGGGTAAAGTGGTTGGGGGGAGGGGGGAGACAGAGACAAGAAAGGGGTGCAGCTTAGACAAGAACCTAGTATAAAGGAACCATGGACATGGACAACAGGTGGGATTGACTTTGGGTGGAATGGGTGATTGGGTAGGGGGACAGAGGGGAGCAAGAAGGGCATGGATGTAATACAACAACAATAAAAAATAAAAGATATCTCATACCAGATATTTGATGACTTTTAGTACTGAACAACAATACATGGAGCAAGGTCAGCAACCATTTAGTTCTTAGGAAACAGGTATGTGCTAGACTTTGAAATTACATAAGGCTGCAAGGTGTGAATGGCAGGCACATTTGGATCTTCTGCAGTCTTTCAGGGATTCAAAAGCAGAAACCCACCACATTTTCTATCCTAGAAAAGAAGAGAAAACAAGAAATGGACTGAGTTTTCCAAAAACTGCTACCCATTCTCCTCAATATCTAATTGGACTAAGATACGCATCCCTTTAACTTAACTGCCTAAAAGGACAAAGGTAGCAATCTCTTAGAATATCTCATCTAGAGCCTCTGTAGTTCTTTTATACATGTTGCATGATATGCAATTAAACATTACTAGAACCACTACATATCTATTAAAATTGCCAAAATATGAACACTGACAACAGTTGCTAGCAAGGATATGTAGCCCAGGTACTATAATTTATTTATGTTGGGAATGCAAATTGGTACAGCCATTTTAGAAAGTAGTTTGGCAGTTTCTTAGAAAAACTAAACATACTTTTAGCATACAATCTAGCAATCACACTCCTTGGTATTCACCCAAAGGAGCTGAACACCTACGCGCACACAAAAACCTACACACAAGTGTTTATAGCAGCTTTATTCATAATTTCCAAGCCCTGAAGCAATGAAGATGACCATCATAAATGAATCAAGATGTAAATTGTGGAATATACAGACAATGTAATTTTATTCAGTGCCATAAACATATGAACCATTGAAAGACATGGAGAAAACTTAAATGCATATTTCTAAGTGAAAGAAACCAATCTGACAAGGCTACATACTGGACAGTTCCAATTATATGACACTCTAGAAAAGGCAAAACTATGGAGAAAATAGAAAAAGCAATAGTTGTCAGGGGTTGTGGGGAGTGGGAGAGGGTTTAACAGGTGGAGCACAGAGATTTTGGGCAGTGAAACTGTTCTGTGTGATATTGTAATGGTAGATATGTATCATTATATATTTGTTCAAGCCCATAGAATATATACCACCAAGAGGGAACTCTAATGTGAACTATGAACTTTGGGTGATGATGATATGTCAATGTAGGCTCATTGATTATAAAAAGTGTTCCACTTTAGTGGTGGGTATTGATAATGGGGAGGCTGTGTATGACTGGGTACAGGTGGTATGTAGGAAATCTCTGAACCTTTCAATTTTGCTATGATCTAAAACTGCTCTAAATATAAAGTGTATTAAAATAATAAAATAAAAATTGTAGAGGTATGCAAAGAGTTAGGGCAATATGTATATACACCAAGAAAAAAGATAGAGATGCAAAAGTACAGATGATCTGGATATTAAAATTATTAGAAAATTACTTTAAATGAGCTATAATGAACATTTGAAAAGAAATAAAGATAAAAAGATACAATAATAGACATTCAACTGAAAATTTAGTTAATGAAACCTCTGACATTTATTTTAAAAATATATTTTATTGATTATATTATTACAATTGTCCCAACATTTTCCCTTTGGTCCCCCTCCACCTGGTACCCCCATTACCTCCAGCAACAACCCCCCTAATTCATGTCCATGGTCATGCATATGAGTCCTTTGGTTACTCCATTTGCTATACTGTTCTTAACATCTCTCTGTCTATTTTGTACATACCAATCTGTGCTTCTTCATTCCTGAAACTTTCCCCCCATTCTTTTCTTCCCCTTCCCAGCTGGTAATGCTTCATATGATCTCCATATCTATGATCATGTTCCTATTCTGCTTGTTTGCTTAGTTTATAATTTGGACTCAATTATTGATAGTTATAAATGTATTGCCATTTTAATGTTGACTATTTTGTTCTTTTTTTCCTCATATAGTTCCCTTTAGCATTTCATATAATAACAGCTTGGTGATGATGAACTACTTTAGTTTTACCTTGATTGGGAAGAACTTTATCTGCCCTTCCATTCTAAATGATAGCTTTGCTGTACAGAGTAATCTAGGTTGTAGGTCCTTGCTTTTCATCACTTTGAATACTTCTTGCCACTCCCTTCTAGCCTGCAAAATTGTTTGTTTGTTTTTTTGAGAAATCAGTTAATAGTCTTTTGGAACTCTATTGTAGGTAATTCTCTGCTTTTCTCTGGCTAATTTTAAGTTTACCTCTTTATCTTTAAACTTTGGCATTTTCATTATAATGTGTCTTGGTCTGGACCTCTTTGAGTCCAAGTTGTTTGGGACTCTCTCACTGCTTCTTTGACTTGTATGTCTTTTTCCTTCACCAAATTAGGGAAGTTTTATTTTGTTAGCTTTTCAAGTAAGTTTTCAAGTTCTTGCTCCTTTTCTTCCCCTCTGGGTACTCCTATGATTCAGATGTTGGTACATTTAAAGATATTCCTAAACCTATTCATTTTTTTTACCTTTCTGCTGTTCTGATTGAATGCTTTTTCCTCCCTTATGTTCCAAATCATTGATCTGATTCTTGGCTTCATCCCCTACACTGTTGGTTCCTTAAATCAACTTTGGGCCCTTTAAGAGGGATCTCTTGAGAATCCCACAGTTTCTTCTGCCCAAACTCCTATTGGTTCTCACAACCAGAAGTTATGGGGACTCATCTTCCTGTATCTGGAATCCTGGGCTGGGTGTTCAGGTCTGAGGCTAGGATCCCTCACTACTGGGATATCCCTCCTGATTTTTATCCACCAAACACAGATGTGAGACTACCCAATCTTGTCTCCATGACTGTCCACAGCAATTTGCATATCTGCACCTCTCCATGCCTCTCTGCACCTCACCAACTCTCTGTGCCCTTTGGCGTCTCTGCATGTGTCTCCACCTCTCCATCCAACCTACCCACCTGGATGAATGTGGCTTCTTTAAATTCTTGGTTGTCAGAATTCCACACAACCTGATTTTCTGACAATTGTGGGTGGTATTTGTTTTTGTAGTCTATTTTTTGTTGTTGTTGTTTTTATAGTTGTGCATGGAGGTGAGGCATGTTTACCTATGCCTCCACGTCTCTTGGCAATAATTTTCTGATATATCTCCTCAGGCAATGGAAACAAAAGAAAAAAAATAACTAAATGAAACTACATCAAACTAAAAAGTTTTTGCCCAGCAAAGGAAACATTTAGCAAAATGTTAATGGAAAAAATATATATAATAAAGATTAAATTTTAGAAAATGAAAATATAAACCACTGAATGGGATAGCATATTCACTGATGTATCTTATAAGGGCTTAATATTCAAAATTCATTAAAACCAATCAAGCTCAACAGACAAAAAGAAAATCCAATTAAGAAATGGGCATACCATGGCTTTATTTTTTAAAGATTTTATTCATTATTTTTAAAGAAATAGTAAGGGAGAGAGGCAGAGAAGGGGAGATACATCAATGTATGGTTGCCTTTCACCTGCCTCCAGCTACAGACCTGGCTGGAGACCTGGTGTGCAACCTTGTTATGTGCCCTGGCTGGGAAATTGACCGTGGAATGTTTGGGTTCACAGGTTGGCACCTTATCCACTGAGCCACCAGCCAGGGTGCTTTGACTTACATCTAAATAAATCTCTCCCTCCCTGCCGTGTCTGAGCAGATATGCAATAGTTGGCACCTGAAGAGGTATTTCTCACCCAGCAGTGCCTAGGCCTGGTGATAGATTATGAACTATTTGATTTACAGCTGGGTCAGACAGTCAGCCCCCACACAGTGGCATGCAAGGCTGGTGGCTGATGGTGGATTCATTGCTTCACAACTTAGTTGATTTGTCCCCTCACTGGCCTCTGGGCCTGGTGGCTGATCACAAACTCATTGGATAACAACTGAATCTTCAGTCTAGCCCAGTGGCCCCTTAGCCTGGCAGCTAAACAGATTCATTGGATTACAATAGAATCTTACAGTTGAGCCCAGCACTACCAGAGCCTGGTGGCTAATCACAGATCCATTGGATTATAATTGGATCTCACTGCCTAGCCCAGTGGCTCATGAGCCTGGTGGCTGATCACAGATTCATTGATTTACATCTGAATCTGTCACACCAGGCTGCACCTGAGCTGGCAGCTGATACAGTGGATTACAATTGAACCTCTCTGTCTAGCCCAACAGGGCCTAAGTTTGGTAGCTGATTTATTGATTTACAACTGCATTGGTCTGTCACCCAAGCAGCATCTGAGCCTGATGGTGGATCAGAGATTGATAGGATTACAACTAAATCAATTCTTCCAGCCTAGCAGTTCCTTACCCTAGCAACTGATCAGTCTGATTGGATTATAATGACACCTAAAAATGGGGAGGAAAAGAAAGAGTCCATCACCAAAAGAAAAGTGGGAATCCCCAGAAAGAACACTAAATGAAACAGAGACAAGCAATCTATCAGATATGGAATTCAAAATAATGATGATAGAGAAGCTCTATGATCTCAGCCAGCTCAAAGAAAACTACAAACAACTCCAGCCAAGCTACAAGAAACTTACTGAGAATTACACCAGCATTAAAAAGGAAATGGAAACTATCAATAAGAGCCAGGAAGAAATGAAGAATACAATTTCTGAACTGAAGAATACAGTAGAAGGAATCAACAGCAGGCTAGAGGA
The DNA here is from genome assembly GCA_004026585.1 of Noctilio leporinus. Classification (NCBI taxonomy): domain Eukaryota; kingdom Metazoa; phylum Chordata; class Mammalia; order Chiroptera; family Noctilionidae; genus Noctilio; species Noctilio leporinus. The sequence continues at coordinate 8,745 of PVIW01017419.1, forward strand.
AGCAGAGGACTGGATCAGTGATCTGGAAGACAACCTAGAAAATGATTCCAACATTGCAACAGAATGAAAAAAGGCTGAAAGAATTAAGAGGTTTTAAGAGAGCTGCAAGATAACATGAAATGGAATACTATCTGTATCATAGGAATACCAGAAGGAGAAGAGAAAAAAGGAATGGAAGACCTGTTCAAAAAAGTAATGACAGAAAACTTCCCTAACATGATGAATGAAAATGTTACACAAGATCAGGAAGCACAGAGGGTCTCATTGAGGATGAATCTAAACAGACCCACATCAAGACATATTATAATTAAAATGACAAATTTCAAATACAAAGAGAAAATCCTAAAAGCATCAAGAGAGAAACAGAAAATAACACACAAGGGGGCTCCAATAAGGTTACCAAATGATTATTCAACAGAAACAATACATGCCAGAAAGCAATGGCAAAAAATATTCCAAGTAATAGGAAACAAAGTCCTGCAACCAAGAATACTCTACACAGAAAGGCTCTCATTCAAAATGGAAAAAGAAATAAGGAGTTTCCCAGACAAAAGAAGACTAAAAGAATACATCTCTACCAAATCAGCATTGCAAGAAATGATAAAGGGTCTGCTTTTAAAAAAATGAAGAAACAGAGAGAGAAAAAGAGGAAGATAGGTACAAATGGAAGAAAAAAATAAGTATCAATCAATAATTACCTTAAATGTAAACAGATTAAATGCACCAATCAAAACACATAGGGTAGCTGAATGGATAAGAAAACATCACCCATATATATGTTGCCTTCAAGAGACCCATTGCGGAACAAAAGACCAATACAGGTTGAAAGACAAAGGATGGAAAAATATATATCAAGCAAATGGACATGAAAAAAAGGCTGGAGTAGCAACAGTTATACCAGACAAAATAGATTTTACAGTGAAGGCCATAAAAAGAGATAAAGAAGGACATTTCATAATACTAAAGGGAACAATCCATCAAGAAGATATAACTCTAGTAACCATATATGTACCCAACATAGGAGATCTGAAATATAAAAGGAAAATCTTGGAGGACTTCAGGAAGGATATAGACAGCAACACACTCATAGTTGGGGATTTTTGTACCCCATTATAAAAAGTGGACAGATCTTCAAATCAAACAAACAAAAAAAACATGAAAGATGTTGTGTCAAAGAAAAACACAATAGAGGAAATTGACCTAACTGATATATACAGACCATTTCACCCTAAAGAAGCAAAATACACATTCTTTACAAATGCACATGGAACATTCTCAAAGATAGACCCTATGGTAGGTCACAAGACATATCTCCACAAAAACAGGAAAATTGAAATCATACCAAACATCTTCTCAGATCACAATGGATTGAAACTAGAAAACAACCTCAAGGTTAAAAACCAGAAACACTCTAACTCATGGAGACTGAATAACATGCTTGTAGGTAATGAATGGGTTAACAATGAAATCAAAGATGAAATCAGCCCTAGCTGGTAGCACAGTGAATAAGGTGCCAGCCTGCAAACCCAAGGGTCGCTGGTTTGATTCCCCAGCCAGGGCACATAACCAGGTTGCAGGCCAGTTCTCCAGCCAGATCCGTGCCTGGAGGCAGGTGAAAGGCAACCATACATTGATGTTTCTCTATTTCATTCCCTCTCTGCCTCTCTCCCTTCCTCTCTTTCTGAAAATAATAAATAAAATCTTTTTTAAAAAAGATGAAATCAAAATGTTTCTGAAAATAAATGAAATTAATACACAAGAGTCCAAAACCTATGGGACACAGCAAAGGCAGTCCTCTGAGGGAAATGCATAGCAATACAGGCCTACCTAAAAAGGATAGAAGAAGCTTATACAAACAACCTAACCATAAAGCTACAAGAACTATAGCAGCAAGAACAAACAAGGGGCAAAGCAAATAGAACAAAGGAAATCAGCAATATTTCATTTAGAGCAGAATGAAATAACTTAGAGATCTCAACCTACAATTTGAAGAATCAATAAGTCAAAGAGCTGGTTCTTTGGAAAAAATAAACTAAATTGGTAAGCCTTTATCCAGACTCATCAAGAAAAAGAGAGAGAGAGGACTCAAATAAACAGAATCAGAAATGATGGAGGAGAAATCACAACTGATACTTCAGAAATACAAAGGATTGAAAGAAATTACTACAAAAAACTATATGACAAAATATATGACAACCTGGGTGAAATGGACATATTTCTGAAAATGGATAATCTACCAAAACTGAATCCAGAAGAAGTAGAAAGCCTGAATAGACCAATAATAACTAGGGTAATTGAAGAAGTAATCAAAAATCTCCCAAATCCCAAAGGCCCCAGACCAGATGGCTACACAGGTGAATTCTACCAAACATTTAAAGGAGAGCTAACTCCTATCCTTCTCAACCTGTTCCAGAAAATCCAAGAAGAGGGAAGACTCCCAAACTCTTTCTATGAGGACAATATTATTCTAATCCCAAAACCAGGTCAAGACACAACTAAGAAGGAAAACTATAGGCCAATGTCTCTGATGAAAATACATGCTAATATTCTTAACAAAATATTGGCCAACCAGATCCAGCAATATATTAAAAAGATCATACACCATGATCAAGTGGGCTTCATCCCAGGGATGAAATGATGGTAAAACATTTGTAAGGCAATAAATGTAATACACCACATCAACAAAATGAAAGAGAAAAACCATATGATCATATCAATAGATGCTGAAAAAGCATTTGATAAAGTACAGCAACCATTTATGATAAAAACCCTCAGCAAAATGGGAATAGAAGGAGAACACCTCAATATAATAAATGCCATATATGGAAACCTGAAGCCAACATCATACTCAATGGGCAGAAACTAAAAGCTTTCCCCCTAAGATCAGGAACAAGACAAGGCTGTCCAATTTCTCCACTTCTGTTCAACATTGTTCTGGAAGTTCTAGTCATAGCTATTAGAGAAGAAAAATGAATCAAAAGTATCCAAATTTGAAAGGATGAAGGAAAACTGTCATTATTTGCAGATGATATGATATTGTATATACCAAACCCAACAGACTCCACCAAAGACTTACTCAAACTAAAAAGCACATTTAAGCAAAATAGCTGGATATAAAGTCAACATCCAGAAATCAAAAGCATTTTCGTATACCAATAATGAAACAACAGAAATAGAAGATAAAAACAAATCCCATTTACCACAGCAACAATAAAAATAAATACTTAGGAATAAACTTAACCAAGGAGCTAAGAGACTTATACTCAGAAAACTACAGAACATTGAAGAAAGAAATCAAGGAAGATACAAATAAATGGAAGCGTATACCATGTTCATGGATGGGAAGAATTAACATCATTAAAATGTCCATAGTACCCAAAGCAATCTATAGACTGAATGCCATCCCAGTTAAAACAGCAATGACATATTTCACAGATATAGAAAAAATACTTCAAAATTTTATATGGAGCCAAAAAATGCCCATGAATAGCCACAGCCATCTTGCAAAAGAACAAGTTAGGAGGAATCACTATATCACACATCAAACTATACTACAAAGCAACTATAATCAAAACAGTCTGGTACTTGCATAAGAAAAGACATATAGATCAATGGAACAAAATAGAGAGCCCAGAAATAAATCCAGGAGCCTATGGTCAATTAATATTTGACAAAGGGGATGGAACATAAAATGAAGTAAAAAGTCTCTTCAACAAGTGGTGTTGGGAGAACTGGACAGCAACATGTAAAAACATAAAACTGGACCAGCACCTTACAACATACACCAAAATAAACTCAAGATGGACTTAAACATAAGCAGTGCCACCATAAAAGTCCTGGAGAAAAATAGAGGCAGCAAAATTTTAGATGTCCTATGCAGAAATATGATTACTGGTACTTCTCCAAGGGCAAAGGAGATCAAAGGAGAAATAAACAAATGGCACTATATCAAATTGAAAAGTTTCTGTTCATCTAAAGAAAACCAGGAAAATTCAAAGGGAACCAACTGTATGGGAAAACATAATTGCCAATGATACCTCAGACAAGGGTATGATATCCAAAATATATAAAGAACTAATATGATGCAACACCAGGGAGACAGAAATACCAATTAAAAAATGGGCAAAAGACCTGAACAGATAACTCTCTGAGGAAGATATACAAAGGGCACAAGGGCATATGAAAGAAATCTCAAAATCACTAGCCATTAGAGAGCTGTAAATTAAAACCACAATAAGATACCACATCACACCTGTTAGAATGGCAATCATCAACAAATCAACAAACAACAAGTGTTGACAAGGATGTTGGGAAAAGGGAACCTTGGTGCACTGTTGGTGGGAATGCAGGCTGGTGCAGCCACTATGGAAAACCATATGGGGTTTCCCTAAAACACTGAAAATGGAACTGCCTTTGATCCAGCAATTCCACTACTAGGACTATACCTGAAGAACCCTCAAACACCAATTCTTAAGAACCTATGTACCCCTATGTTCATAGCAGCACTATTTACAATATTCAAGTAATAGACATAGCCTAAGTGCCCATCAGTGGATGATTGGATCAAAAAACTTATGTATATTTACATAATGGAATACTACACAGCAGAAAGAAAGAACTCCTACCTTTGCAACTTCATGGATGGAACTGGAGAGTATTATGCTTAGTGAAATAAGCCAGTTAGTGAAAGACAAATACCACATAATCTCACCCACTGCAGGACAATAATTAACAAAACAAACAACAAGGAAAACAGTAGCAGACACATGAATACAGTGAATAGTCCTTCAGTGGTTAAGGGGGGGGGGGTGGCGAGGCAAAGGGGGAGGAAGCAGCAAAGAAGGGGAACACTTTAATCAAGAGACTAGTATGGAAGAACCATGGGCATGTACAACAAGTGGGACTGACTTTTGGGGGAAGTGGGTGGGTGGGGAAGGGCACAGAGGTGAGTAAAAAGGGAATGGATGCTATAGCCATCAGAGAAGAAAAAGGAATCAAAGGTATCCAAATTGGAAAGGAGGAAGTCAAATTGTCACTATTTGCAGATGATATGATAGTGTACATGCAAAACCCGATGGGCTCCACCAAAAACTTACTCAACCTAATAAGAAAATTTAGCAAAATAGCTGGTTATAAAGTCAATATCCAGAAATCAAAAGCATTTTTGTATACCAATAATGAAACAACAGAAATAGAAGTGAAAAAACAAATCCCATTTACCATAGCAACAAGAAAAATAAAGTACCTAGGAATCAACTTAACTAAGGAGGTCAAAGACCTGTACTCAGAAAACTACAGAACAATGAAGAAAGAAATCAAGGAAGACACAA
>PVIW01017420.1:0-14080 GCA_004026585.1 Noctilio leporinus
TAAGAGGAATAAAAAGATGTTGGAAAAATTATCTAAAATGAAGAGGAAGAAGAAACCTCATCTCAACATACCTTCGTAATTCCTTTAGGATGGGTCATGTCTCAGAATACATGGTGGAATGCTCATAACTAAATTGACTTGTATTCCAATGATTACTGTGCTCTGTTCTGGACATCTGCAATGCTGCTTGATGCCTGGGATACAAATGTGAATGTCTGGGTTCTGTACTTGAGGTTTGCCAAAAAGTGACTGCCACTGCTGCCTCAGGGGTTTAAGTATATAGAATATAATTTGGTTTTATTTCAATTGATAGATTTTTAAAAAGCAGTTTCAGGCTTTCAGAAAAGCTGAGCAGAAAGCAATGAGTTCCAAAACTCTTCCTGCCCTTTCCCATGTTCCCCCTATGATCAACACTTTGTATCAGAATGGGAAATTAGTTGAACTTGCATTGACCCATCATTATCATAAAAGCCCTATAGTTGGTATTAGAGTTCATGTTTTGTATTTTGCATCCTATAGGTTTTGACAGATGTGTAATGAGGCATATCCACCATTACAGAGTCACACAAAATAGTTTCACTGCCCTAAAAATTCTGTACTTTTAATCAACATCCCTTCTTCCCAACCCCTGACTCACTGATGTATTTTCTGTACCCATAGCTTTGCCTTTTCTAGAATGTCATATAGTTGGAATCATAAAGTAGCCTTTCTAGATTGATTTCTTTTATAGCAAAATGCATTTAGATTTCCTTCATGTCTTTGACCCCTGTCTGGGGCACATTCCTGGGTTCCAAGCCAGGTCAATGTTTCCCTCCCTCTCTTTCTCCTTCCCTTATGCTCCTTCTAAAAAATTAAAGAAATAAAATTTAAAAAAAAAAAAAAAAAAAAAAAAAAAAGAAGCTGTTAAACAGACACCCACCACCACCTCCCAGCTCAATCTAGAGGATCTTACAGTGGAGAACTTTCTCTAAAAAGTTCTGGAACTGAGGCACAAGTACTACCTCTACTATCTCATGTGAGCCTGAATGAAGGTGCTTTCTTCAAATTCTTAAAGAGCTTTCTGGTGAAAGAGGGCTTAGACATTCTATAAAATAGTAAGTATTTAGTCAAGACCAAAAGAATGAAGACTTTTCTCACAGGCAGAGGAGGCCACAACTACGCAGGGCTACTTCAGTAGATGGTGAGTTCCCCATTTCTGTAGGTGTTCAAACAAACACTGCGCAACAGCCTTGTGAGATGTTGTACGTAAGATCTGAGCATTGCTGCACTGAAATGCATAACCCTTAAGGTGACTTTTAATCCTGAAATGCCATAGGTAATTATTTCCTACCATGAGGAGGAAAAAAGGTGCCATAGGGAAGGTGAAATTTGAGCTGATCTTAAAAGTTGAATGGGATTTTAATAGAATACATAGAAATATTCCCTGCAGGGGGAACAGCTAAATAAACCATCATCAAAATGAAAAGGGAACCAACCATATGAAATAACATTTTCCAATGATACATCAACAACAATTTGATCTCCAAAATATATAAAGAAATCATACAACTCAACACCAGGAAGACAAACAATCCAATTAAAAAATGGATGAAGGACCTAAATAGACACTTCTCCACAGAGGACGTGCAGATGGCCCATACACATTTAAAAAGATGATCAACATTGCTAGTCATCAGAAAGATGCATATTAGAATGTAATCCAAGACCAGGGCTGCCTTTTTCAACATTGTGTGTCCCCTGTGCCTAGCATAGCTCCTGGTTCATTGTGGGTACTCGGGAAACACATGTTTAATGAATCAATGAATATGTCTGTGGACAATTTAAGAGTTCATTTGATTATGTATTATAAGATTTCATTTATCTGAAATATCCAGAATAGGCACATCAATAGAAACAGAAAGTAGGTAAGTGGCCGCGGGGGGGGGCTTCAGGCAGAGGAGGGAAGGATGATGACTAACAAGCTAACGAGCACAGGGTTTCTTCCTGGGGTGATGAAAATGTTCTAAAATGGGCTGTGGTGGTGGTTGCATGACTCTTTGAATATAGAAAAATCATTATATTGTACACTTTAAGTAGGTGAATTGTACAGTATATGAATCATGTACCAATAATGCTATTCCCTCTCCCAAAATAAAATACATTTGATTTATCCATTGCTGAAATTTTTAAAAAGTAATAATAATAGTTAATATTGTTTGAGTACATACTATATTAGTATAGTAACATGATACTAACCTCTTGACCAATATTAGTCTTAAATAATTCCCATTAAAACCCTATGTGGTAGTTACTAGGTATGGACCCCAATTTTGTGGGACCTTAAACTTATATAATTTGAGATGGCCTTATTTAATAAATATGACAAAAGTATAATATAAAATTGGATACAAATGTTTATTTAAAAATTTTAAAAACAGCCTTGGCTGGTGTGGCTCAGTGGATTGGGCACCAGCCTACAACCAGATTGCCTGTTTGATTCCCAGTAAGGCGCATGCCTAGACTGAGGGCCAGGTCACCAGCTAGGGGCATGCAAAAGGCAACTTGATCCATGTATCTCTTACACATCAATGTTTCTCTCCCTCTCTCTCTCCCTCCCTTACCCTCTCTCTTAAAGTAAATAAATAAAATCTTTAAAAGAGAAATTGGGGGTGGGCTGGGCGGAGAAAGGCAAAGGAGGAAAAACTGGGACAACTATAACAGAAAAACGATAAACATATTTTTAAAAAAGAATCTTTTTTCATTTTCAGCAATAACTATTTTTTTTTTATTTTATTGTTGTTGTATTACATCCATTCCCTTTTTGCTCCCCTCTGTCCCCCTCCCCACCCACCCATTCCCCACAAAGTCAATCCTACCTGTTGTCCATGTCCATGGTTCCTTTATACTAGGTTAAAAAAGAAATTTATTAGAATGAGAAACATTTTTAACTGGCAAATACTGCAAATTTCATATGATCCGGAAAAGCAGTATATTTTTGTTAATTAATTGCCTGATTACCTCTATAATTCTTTTTATCTTGTATTTTTTGCTGTGTACTCTTTGATTGCCTTCATATTCATATGACATATTTTTTTAAGATTTTATTTATTATTTCCAGATAGAGGATAAGGGGTAAGGGAGAGAGTCAGAGAGGGAGAGAAACATCAATGTATGGTTGCCTTTTCACCTACCTCCAGCTACAGAGCTGGCTGGAGACCTGGCTTGCAACCTGGTTATGTTCCCTGGCTAGGAAGCAAACCAGTGACCTTTGGCTGGTGCCTTATCCACTGAGCCACCAGCCAGGGCCTTATATGACATTTTGTAATATACTTTCTACACAGAGATTAGAAAATAATTTGTCTCCCCTAGTACAGTTGATCGAAATTTTTTGTTCTTTAATTGCTAGTGTAGAAAAGAAAAAATTTTTAAGATTTTATTTATTTACCTTTGGAGAAGGGAAGGAAGGGAGAAAAAGAGGAAGAGAAATATTAATCGGTTGCCTCTCAAAAGCCCCCAACCAAGGACCTGGCCCACCAGCCGGACATGTATCCTGGCTGGGAATCAAAACACTGACCCTTCAGTTTATAGGCTGCCACTCAATCCATTGAGCCACACCAGACAGGGTGAAAATAATGTTTTTAATTTCACAACTCATTATTTTATGTAAGTTTTTAGAATTGTTAGATTTGATCAAACCTTTATCAACTTACTTTCATGTATTACCTATAGATTTTCACATTTCAAGTTTTCCTATGCAATGAGTTATTTTAATCTTTGAAGTGACTTCACTCATCAGCCAGTTTATATTCTCATTGTAGTAGCATATTAAATTTTGTTTTCTTCTTTGATGTGAGCATTTTATGTCTAATCAACAAGAAATCTAATTCCTTTTCTTTTCTTTTCTTTTTTTTTTTAACAGACCAGTCATTTAATTGGTTTTTAGGAAGGAACTCAGAACTTCATCTTGTGAGGATAAAGCCCATTTGTGAGAGCAAACAAACTGCGGAGGTAGCCCTGGAGCTGAGGAACGGCTTTGATTTTTGGCAGAATCTGGGAGTCTAGGGCTTTCTGATCAATCTTGCGCTGCTCTGTAATCTCCTATTTCTCCTTCTCAGTGTCAAAGATCTCCCCCTCCTGGTGCCTGGGCTTACGCAGCTTCTTCTTGAAGTAAGCATCAGTGAGGTGTTTCGGCATTTTCACACCACTAATGTCAACTTTGGTGGAGGTGGCGATGACAAATTTCTGGTGTGTTCTACGCAGAGGAACCCGATTAAGGGCCAGAGGTCCAGTCACAAGTAGCAAGCCACTGCTTAGCTGCTTCAGAAACACCACACTCTTGCCCCTATGGCGCCCAGTGAGGATGATCAGAACGGCGCCGGGCGTGATGCTGGCCCGCAGTTTCCTCACGTGCTGACTGAAGGGTTTCTTACCATGGCTCAGCAGCTTCCGAGGTACGTCTTCAGTAGAATAGTACCTAGGCATTTTGCGAAGCTTAACCACTCGGGTACCACCGTTCTTGTCACCACCAACTGGTTTTGTGACAGTGGCAAGAACTTTCTCCTTCTTCTTCTTTTCAATCCTAGATTTGGCGGCTGAGTACTTCCTCTTGTGCATGGCCTTGCGGGAATACATGGCTGACCGCGAATACCTGCCGATGCCTGGGACTAGGACAGGGTTTCGGCTGCAGTGGGGCTTCCCCTTCTTCGGCATCTTGGCCTTGGGGCTACCTTCCTTAACCTTGCCACCAGCATCACCCTTCTTGCTTTCAGGTTTCTTCCTTAGTATTGGGCTTCTCAGGTTTTTCACCCGCCATCTTGCAAGATGGGAAAAAACTAATTCCTTTTCTAACGTGTTAATATGATTCATTCCACTTCATTAATTGGAAGGTGCTCAAGTTCTCTGTTACTGCCTAAAAAACCACCCAGTTTGATGGCATAAAACAAAAATCACTTTATTATGTTCATAATCTCTGCAGGTCAGGAATTTAAAGCACAGTAAGGTAGGCTTGTCTCTACTCCACAATGTCTGCATCATCAGCTATACAGTTGGGTGTTTGTGCTGGCACATAAGAGAAGCATGAAGCCCCTAGGGCTGAGCCAGTCAGATTTCCTCCTGTCCGTCACTGGCCTCCACCCCCACCTCAGAACAATGGAGGGAAAACCTCTCCCCTTGTCTTGTTCAGATACCAAATCCATCAGGAAGTCATTTCTTGGATCTAATTTTAATGCCTCATATTACACTCTCAGTCCAAATATATCTTACCCAGTCCTTGGTAGACTGAAGGAAAGTGAGTTCATATACAATTCATGATATCTTTTCTGCATTAGAAGAATGTTAACTATTTCCTGGCTGGTGTGGCTCAGTGGATTGAGCATCAGCCTATAAACCCTAGTGTTGCCAGTTCGATTCCCAGTCAGAGCACATAACTAGGTTGCAAGCCAGGTCTTCAGCCAAGTCCTTAGCTGGAGGCAGGTGAAAGGCAACCGTACATTGATATTTCTCTCCCTTTCTCCCTCCATTCCCCTCTCTCTAAAAATAATGAATAAAATCTTTTAAAAATTAAAAAATGAAAGAATGTTAACTATTCCTACCACCCCATCCTTCTCTCCCCGCAGTCATCTAACTCCAACTCATTCCTGACTTTGAGTTCATTTCCTTGCTCTGAAAATTGGACTGCACTCAATTGGACTGCAAAACAATAAAAATTCTTTTAAAGGCAATTTGGAAATATGTCTTGAAGCTCTAAAACTGTGTATGTTTTTGACTCAACAATTCTATCTCTAGAAGTTTGTTCTCAGAAAAATATAAATATACAAAGATATAAGTGCAATAATATCTACCTCAGCAACATTTATAACAAACAAATTTTAATTTCAATAATGGGAATTGCTTTAAATAATAGCACTATATTGTACATCTGAAACTCATATAGCTAACATAATATTGTATACAAACTATACTTAAATGATAAAAAAATTTTAATAAAGAATATGTAAAAATAAATTATGGTACATTCATACAGTAGGTTACAATATGGATATTGTAAATCATGCTTTAAAAGTTTACTACATGGTAAGATTGGTGAATAATGTGAGAGAACCTGCTGGCTCAAAACCTACTGTATGCATTCAATATTGAGACAAATCTTGGGATTTTTGCACATTTTCATGTGACAGACAAAAGCAGCTTTGAAGGCTTTCCAAAGAAAAAGTTGTAAAAATAGTTGCATTTTTGAGAATAAAATGCAATTTTCCAAAAAAAAAAAAAAGTCTACTACATGGTAATTTGCCATCATATAGCTTAATGAAGTAGAAAATACTGGTATAGAACAATTTAGACAATATGATTTCATTTTTAGCTCTTAAAAACATGAATATATACATATTGCTATAGAGGGAAACTAGGCTGAAATAATTTCCCAAGGACATTATTAATATTATGGGAAATACCAAAATATTAATAGTTAGTTTGTTTTCTCCTGAATGCAAAATCTCTACTAGTTTTGTAAGGTAGAAAATAAAATCAATGCTATTTCAAAAGGCCTCATTTATTCTACCTCGAGAGTGATTTCCCTGTTTATATTGCCCCCTCCTGAGGCTTATTGCCAAAGGAGTTTATGGTCAAACAAGAACTGCCTTCCCAAGAAAAATGAAATGGTGCTAGGTACCTCTGGTCAGCAAATTAAAGTGGACTCCAAGTGGAAATAGTGGACAGTTCGGAAGAAACAGAAGCATTATCTTGGGAGTTTAGGGGCCAAATCTGACCTTCCGATCACTCAAGGTTTATGTGCATTTCTCCCGCATGAACAGAAGAGAAAATGAAAAGCAAGCCAGCCAACAGGTGAGAAAGAAGCTAAGCAGAGAATATCAACATTTCAGGGGTTTTAGGAAAGAAGCTATAAGCCAGGAACAAAGTAATGAGACAGATGCTTCTTGACCTAAAGCAGAACCAAACAAGATGGTGCTTAAACTGCCAAAGCCAGACCAACCACTCCCTGCCCCAGTTGCTTCCCTGCTGCCCTATTCACCCAATCAGGCCTCATACCTGGAGTAAAGGAGACCTCGTTATAGCAGAGGCAACTAATATGAGAGACAGAGGCTTGTAATGAGGGGTCTGGGAGAGGAAGGAAGACTAGTGTCCCAGGAAGGTACTTTGAACATCAGAAAGGACCAGGAATTTCTCAGTCATCACACAAGATGGTCTCAGCTACCTTGTCTCCTCAACCTTCCCTTAGGTGCATGTTTTTCCAGCTCTGTACCTACAAACAAGTCAATCCAGGGCCATAAGAACAGACCCCAGAGCAGAGTGCTGAGCAGCGTATCAGTTGGTTGGGCCCTTAAAATGGGCAAGCCAAGGAACCACACACATACCACACAGAGCTGGCCAGATCCCAAAGGGTGGCAGTTCCCAGCTTCTCCCTCCTCCTGGAAATTATCCAAGAATCAGGCCCTTATTTCCAAGAACTTGAGGGGATTAAGGGTTGCACAGGTGTTTCTTCAGGAGCCTCTTCATTGCCCCTGTGACCTCCTTGTTCCTCAGAGTGTAGACAAAAGGGTTGACCAGGGGAGTGACAACTGTGTAAAACAGGGCAAGAATCTGGTCTGCATCCTGAAAGGAGCCTGCCCAAGGCCTCATATAGGCAACAGTCCCAGTCCCAAAGAAGAGCAGGACCACAAACAAGTGGGAGGAACAGGTAGAGAAGACTTTTTGACATCCCTGAGATGTCGCCATACCAAGGATGGTGGCAAGGATACAAGCATAGGAGGCTACGACCAGTAAGAAGGGGGTTAGGACAAATGCCAGAGCAACCGCAAGATTGCCCATTTCACCCCAGAAGGTGCTTGCGCTAGACAGTCTCAGCACAGGCAGAATGTCGCAAAGGAAGTGATGGATCGTGTTGGCACTATGAAAGGGCAATGTGAAGATGAAGATGGAGTGAGTGGTGCCAGCGATGATGCCCATGAGGTAGGAGGCCCCCACCATGAGGGCACACATGCCCCGGTTCATCAGGGCACTGTAATGCAGAGGCTGGCAGATGGCAGCGTAGCGGTCGTAGGCCATGGCAGTGAGCAGGCCACATTCCGTGATGCCTAAGAGGGCAAAGAAGTACAGCTGGGTGAAGCAGCTGGCAAGTGGGATGGTGGGGCAGGAGGAGAGGAGATCAGCCAGCATCCTGGGCACGATGGTTGTGGTGTAGAAGATCTCCACCATGGAGAAGTGGTGCAGGAAGAAATACATGGGTGAGTGCAGGGCAGGGTCTGCCAGTGTGAGGAGGATAATCAGGGAGTTGCCCAGCAAGGTAACCAGGTAGATGCAGAGCACTCCCCAAAACAGAGGGCCCCAGAGGGAACCAAAACCTGAGAATCCCAGCAAAACAAACTCAGTTACTGTGTCATTTCCATCCCCCATGTCCCCTAGGAAGGACTGGAAGAAGGAGCCAGAAGAGGGCTCTGGCAGCAGCAGGAAATGGGTTCTAGGAACAAAGAGTGGTAACTGATAGAATACTCTGTTTGAGGAAGTGGTGGAGAATGTGGGCAGAAAGGTGAATGAGCAGACAGAATAAATAAAGCTGGCAGGAGACTGGTCGTTCAAGGATCCACCATGAGGCAGAGAAGAGCTGGAGTGAGAACAAGAACAGGAGAAAGAGACGACAAAGGATCAAAGGCTACAGAGAAAAAGAGAATGCAGGTGGGGCTTTTACCTGCAGATGTATCCCCACGGCCCTTAGAATGCCCCTCCTTAGCATTATGTCACAGAAGCTTAATCCCAGGGAAAGCCTGAGGCCCAGAGCAGAGGATGGGGAGGGAAAAGTAGGCAGGGAAGCTGAAGAAGAAAAGAGTTTTGCCTGGTAACCAGGGAGAAAGAAACAGTTTCTTCCTGCCCCATCTTGTGCTCATGCTCCGCTGAATTCTTTGCTATCAGGCTTACCCTCTGGAATCCTCACACCAAGGAAAATGGGAGCCCACAATGCAGAATGGTCTGGGATGTACCCAGGGGCCTTAGGCAAAGCCTGCATGAAGCTGGGATCAGAAACCAAATGTTCTAGCTCCCTGGCCAGTGTTTATCTGCTAAACTGCCTGAAGACTACCCTCTGCTGTGGCCTCCTCCCAGAATTAGACCCTAGGCTGCTTCTCTCCTAGAAACTAGGGAAAGCACTTATTCAAAATTTATTTAAAAATTTTAAATTTTAAAATTAAAAAAATAATAATAATGCTATTGCTCAATGAAAAGAAACTGCTGAAATAATAACAGGTCTGACTTCTGATAGAACTTCCCAACACAGTCCAGGGGTTCAGCCCTCTCCCCAGCTGCAGAAGAAGACTTTTTTTTTTTCCTCCGTTCTGTCCCCTTCCCCACCCACCCACTGCCCCCCAAAGTCAGTCCCACTTGTCCATGTCCATGGTTCTTCTGTGCTAGTTCTTTGACTAAACTGCTCCCCTTCTTTGCCTCCTCCGCCCCTACTCCTACCTCCTCCCTCCCCTCTGCCCACTGAAGGTCTATTCATTGTAGTCATGTATCTGGTTCTGTTTTGCTTGTTTGCTTTGTTCATTATTGTCCTGTAATGGATGAGATCATATGGTATTTGTCTTTCACTGACTGGCTAATTTCACTCAGCATCGTTCTTTCCAGTTCCATCCATGTTGTTGTAAAGAGTAGGAGTTCTTTCTTTCTTTCTACTGTGTAGTATTCCACTGCGCCAATGCAGAGGAAGACTTTAGAAATAGGAAACACTCACCTAGACCTAAGTTGAGGCAAGTGACACCTAACTGCAAGTGTATGCCTTGAGCACTAATTCTGGCCCTATGAATTGTGTGTATCACTTAGCCAAGGAAGAAGCCTTCTTTGACACAAGTCCACCTCCTGTTAAATGTTCTATGGAGAGTCTTCTAATTTAGGCAACCTGTTCTTTGTTTGTGTTATGGTTTTTTTTTCTTTCTTTTTTTTTTTTTTTCACCAAAAAAAAAAAATTTATTTAAGCCCTGGCTGGTAGCACAGTGGATAAGACATTGGCCTGAAACCCAAAGGTCAATGGTTCGATTCCCCAGCCAGGGCACATAACCAGGTTGCAAACCAGGTCTCCAGCCAGGTCCATAGCTGGAGGCAGGTGAAAGGCAACATACATTGATGTTTCTCTCCCTCTCTACCTCTCTCCCTTCCCCTCTTTCTAAAAATAATAATTTTTTTTAATCTTTAAAAAAATTATCTAAGAGTTTCAAATAATTTATGTAGGTAGTCCACTCCCAAGGAGGGGAAGCATAATTCCTCACTCCTTAAGAGTGGGTTATGCATAATGACTTTCTGGGAGAAGGGAAAAAAAGAATAACTTTACAGAGGAGCAACCTGACAAACACCAGCTCAATCAGTGATTAAGGTGAACAGCAACAATGTTGAACCATGTTGATAGTATAAACCTTTGATATAATGGTATGAGAATGGCACATCATCTCTGTGGCCTTCCTTCTGCAACCCTTAAGCTCAGTTTAACTATAAGAAAAACATCAGAAATTAAAGTTTATTAAGCATTTAGAAAGAAAGAAAGAAAGAAAAGAAAAGAAAAGAAAAGAAAAGAAAATATCAGGCAAATTCTAGTAGAGAATCATGCTACAAAATATCTGACCAGCATTCCTCAAAACTGTCAAGGTCACCCAAACTAAGGACCTTCCATAACAACCAAATGTCACATGGTATCCTGGAATTTTAAAAAAGGACATTAGCTGGCCTGTGAACCCATAGGTCGCTAATTCGATTCCCAGCCAAGGCCCATAACCAGGTTGCAAGCCAGGTCTCCAGCCAGCTCTGTAGCTGGAGGCAGGTGAAAGGCAACATACATTGATGTTTCTCTCCCTCTCTGTCTCTCTCCCTTCCCTTCCCTCTAAAAATAATAAATTTTAAATTTTATTTTTTATATTTTTTAAAAGGACATTACGCAAACACTAAGGAAATCTGCTCTGGCTGGTATGGCTCAGATGGTTGGGCATCATCCCACAAACCAAAGGGTCATGGGTTCAATTGCCAGTCAGAGCACTTACCTAGGTTGTGGGTTCCATCCCTGGTTGGGATGTATATGGGAGGCAACCAATCGATATTTCTCTCTCTCATTGATGTTCCTCTCTTCCTCTTTCTTCCTCTCTTCCCCTCTTTCTAAACCCTCTCTCCCTTTCTCTCTTTCTAAAAGCGGTGAAAAACAATGTCTTGGGTGAATATTATTTTTAAAGATTTTAAAGATTTTAAAAACTAAGGAAATATGGGGGGAATGGGTGGATGGGGAGGGGGACAGAGGGGAGCAAAAAGGGGATGGATGTAATACAATAACAACAAAATCTTTTTTTTTAATGAGATAAAAATTAAAGAAAAAAAATAACTAAGGAAATAAAGCCCTGGCTGATGGCTCAGTGGATAGGCACCAGCCTGTGACCCCAAAGGCCACTGGTTCGATTCCCCAGCCAGGGCAAATAACCAGGTTGCAAGCCAGGTCCAAAGTTGGAGGCAGGTGAAAGGCAACCATACGTTGATGCTTCTCTCTCTTTCTTCCTCCCTCCCTGCCCTTCTCTCTAAAAATAATAAATAAAATATTTTTTTAAAAACTAAGGAAACAATAATATAGATCTTAGGCAATAATAATCTATTCATATTGATTTACTAATTGTGACAAATGTATCATACTAATTTAAGATGTTACTAATAAAGGTAACTGGAGGTGGGGTACATGGGAACAATGTATACTACAATCTTTACAGTTTTGCTGTAAGGCTAAAACTAGTCTAAAATAAAGTTTTTATTCTTAAATTTTAATGTATTGACATGAAAAGATGTTCACAATATATTATTGATACAAGCAAGTTATAAAAACAGTAAGTTCTCAATATAAAATATACATTCAGGTAGATATTAAAATAGATGTACAGCAAAGTATTAATGATGATGGGGTCTGGATGGAATAAACTTGGAATGGTCATTATTTTCTTTTTGATCCATTAATCATAGAGAAAAATTATATAGAGCATTAAAAGAAAAAGACAGGGATCTCTCCAAGATGGCGACAGAGTAGAGAGCAGTGCTGATGGTGTTCTCGAGTACCAAAGCAGCTAGAGGACAGGATAAGGAGAGTAAGACGTCTTCAGGACCCTAGGGATTGGAACGGACTGCATCTGGACACAGGGGAGCACAGCCCAGAGGCAGAGGAGGCCAGCAGGACAGTAGGTGAGGCGTTCCCGACCGACCGGCCAGCGGGCCGAGGTCGGCTCTGGGCAGGGGCGGCTCTGCCCAGAGGGGCAAGTTTGACTGGGGCCAGTTCCGGGCTCGCTGGTGACTGGAAGTCTCAACAGAGAAGTGCGGGCAGCGAGGGCGAACACCGTAGGGAACCCGTAATTGAACTCTTGTAGGGGAGGGACTGTGAGAAACTCACTCCAGCAACGGGGAGAGGAGGCTCCGCGTGCGCGGCAAGAGGCAGAGGAGAAGAGTCCTGCGGGAAGCTGGAGCGGGGGAGCGGGAAGTGCACCAGTGGGGCGGCGAGAGGGCCGAAAACAGAGCTGCTGGGCCACGAGGGAAACAGCAGCTAGAAGCACCTGCGATGGGGGAGGCCCAGCCCTGCGCAACCACACAGGCCCCCAGGCTCCGCGGGAAACTCCAAGCGGCGAGCCAGCGAGCCGGAACTAGTGGCGGGGGTAACTGACCCGCCATTGCTGGAGACAAAGGCCGCACCGCCCACGCCTGGGAGGGGCTCATCACAGAGGCTGCGTAAAGGACTCTGCCGAGAGCTGATTGGCTTGGAGGTGTGGTGCTCGCCCCGGAAGGGTGGGACAGTGTAGGCGGACCCCGGACAGTGTTGACTGACAGGCCCGGCCTCCTCCCGGAACTGCGGGGGCGGGACCAGTCGTCACAGGGACCAGCGAAATTGCGGGCTGCCCTGCAGAAGTGCTGGGAGCGAGTCATGGGCCGGAACCTCCGCCAGGAGTGGGAGGGGGCTCCCTGCGGGCTCCAGAACACCAGCAGCCCTAAAACCCAGCCAGGCTGCTGAAGGCCCAGCCTACCTGGGGGCGGACACTCAGAATCAGCCTTACTGTGACAATCAGAGGCCCTGCCATGCACCAAGACCGGCTAGAATATAGACTATAGACTGTAAAGTCCTGACCAAGAAAAAGAGGCAGCATCAGGAAAGGGATTGCTGCCAATCTCAAGCACCTGAATTATACCGAGAGCAATATGAACTATTAAGCCCCAACATATCCTTTGCAAAAGTTACTCCTCACATATTCTTAATCCCCCGTATACCTCAATTCACCTAAATACCCAAGACCCTCCCCTACTCTCGAATTAAAGTCTATTCACTCTGTGGCTATAACGCATTCCCAGTCCTCAATCTAAGTATTCCTCCCTTCCCCAGCCTTTCTAAACCCATTCTTTATTCTTTTCTTCCTTCCTCTTTTTTCTTTTTTTTTTTTTTTTTCTTAATTTTTCTTTTCCTTTTCTTCCTGGTAAAGCCTACAGGTTCTGGCTCCACCTGGACCAATCAGAAATCATAAAGGGGGAACACACAGCTAAAATGTTTCTTTATTAATATTGATTTCTCTTTGTCTTGTGACTTACACCCCCCATCCTTTTTTTTTTCTTTCTTTCTTTCTTTCTTTCTTTCTTTCTTTCTTTCTCCTTTCTTTTCTCCCTGATAAAACCCACTGGTCCTAGCTCCACCGGGACCAACAGAGACCATAAAGGGTGAACAGAAACCTAAACCTTTTCTTTATTAATATTGAGTTCTCTTTCTCTTGGGATTTTCTCCCTTTTTTTTCCTTTTTCCTTTTCTTTTCTTTTCTTTTTTTTTTTTCCTTTTCTTCTGCTAAAAGCCCTCAGGTCCAGGCTCCATCTGGACCAGTCAGGGATTATTAAGGGTAAACAGCCATGCAATTTTTTTTGTGTATGTTTTTGTTTTTTGTTTTTTGTTTTTGTTTTTGTTTCTGCTAAAAGCCCACAGGCCCAGAATACAACCAGACAGCCCAAATAAAGGACACACCAAGAACAGCAAGTGGAGAAAATCTGGGAGACGGCAACATTGAACTCCACAAATATCCTATCACAGAAGGGTGCTCAACTAAGGCAAGGAAGC